>KZ308541.1:149883-161928 GCA_000376725.2 Ladona fulva
TTTAAATTATTATTTTAAATTATTTAAAAACAAGTTACGGGTCTAAAAATTAAATTTCATTGAATTTTTCTGTCGAAAAAGTCCCCCAAAATATTCCCTAGTAATAAAAATTAATAGAATACCAAAGAAAAAATGATATTTATGTAAGAAAACAGATTTTTTTCGATAAATAACAAAGGACTGAGCAGTAGAAAACGAAATTCAAATTAATTAAATTGATATAAAGCGTTATAATTTTGGCTAGACAAAGGTTAAAATATTATAAAGTGAGTTCATAATGTAAATTTATGACTGAAATCATACCTGTCATACGCATAAAATTCTTGACGAAGATTAACTCTGCTCTCCCAAATCGTGATCGTTCAACTGCAAAATTCGTCAAAATGCAGCAAAATGCTACTGTTGTTTAATTAAACGTGAAACATGTCAAATTTGTATTCAATCTCGATGTGGCATTCACATACATTGAAATCGTAAATTATTGAGCCGCATAATTCATTGTTTGAGTTTGAATGACCTTTGTTTAATTTGACGATTTTGAATCTTTTTATTGCGTCGAAATCTCCTCTGATGAGGAGGTTCATATTAAATTGAAATGGCATACAACAGAATCCATTTAATGTAATTATGCATGCCATTATGGGCCAATTCTTTCATTGTCAAGCGCATTCTAAATCTGGGCAGGTGTATGAGTGCTACACCTACGAGCAAGTGCTATTTTTAACATCATTTCCGTTTACTCATGAACGGCGAAGTTTATGGACTGACCGAAATGATTTTGTTTTGTTTATGCTTGATTGAATTGCAGATTTTTTTCGGATTTTTTTGTGAAATTTTTAATAGATATCAGGCTTCCGATCTAATCCAATTTTAAAGTATTCATTCGCAGAAAATTCAGAGCAATTGACATTGGACAATATTCCAGAAGTTTACAACTTTTAATCACACCGAACATATAGTAATAATAATAATATAATTATATTTCTATTAATAATTATAATCCTTATTATTATATTTTCAATTTCAACTCATCTCAGTATTTATTGGTAGACTTGAGGTAATTAAATGTAAAATATAAGAAGATCCAATAAAAATTGCAATGCAATATGATACGACTAACATTAAAATCCAAGCACAATAGAATGCAAATCCAAAAAAGATTAAAATCGAAATCAATACAAATCTTAAAAACAACATGTACATGTACACAGCATACATTAGTACTTTTTGATTAGATAAACTTTACTTCTCTAGGAATAGTTCTCATTTCATTATATTTACACAATTCACAAAATTTATAAACACACACATATTAAAGAGAATTATGGTACTGCGAAATTAACCTTCTTCAAAAAATTAATTTAAAAAAAAAAGTAGCGGGCTAGTAAAAGTTGTCAGTAATTCATTTGGTTTAAATCTTGAAAGGACAGAAATTTAGATCCTCCAATGCCTTAGGTAGGTAAAGTAAAATTTGTGCTTATTAGTACTTATTTATAAAATAAGGTTTACTAAGTTTATTTAACCAATTTTTTCATAATAACAATAACTCCTTTAATGAAAACTAGAATATTATCCCAATTACAACCATATTAGTAATTATTATTACTGGCAAACACAACCATTCCCTACCCATCTCTAAGGAAATGGAACATGGCTGTGGTAAGACATTAGAGTTCGAGAAAAGCTCCAAATAGCTTCTAATGGCATTCCCTGCCCAGAAGACACCGGCTAGTTCTCCGCCGCTGCGGCCGAAATATCAATTTATATATTTCACCCTTACGGCGAGGTTAGGCCCAATGGGCCTCTCATACACTTAACCTCTGAGTCATTAGTATAAAAAATTACTCAAATTAAGTCAACTTACAACTACCATCTATGGTAAATTAATACAAACCTAAAAGTCCTAATATTATGTAATGCTAAACCTAAATTAATACAAACATTAAAAAAATAAAATAAAGAAAGTAAAAAGAGTATAGAACACAAAGTAAGAGATATATACAAATAAAAAGATTTGAGTTTTGGGGAAAAAACCCCTCAACTGAAGCTTTACAGAGAAAACCCCACGATGCGGGAAAACGCCCAAACAAGAAGGGGAGCGAAAAAAACGCAGAGATAAAAAAGCTTAAGTATGTTGTACTGATCATTCTGGCAACTCGAAGTATATGTTCTTCTGGCGTCGACAGCTGAAAACTGAAAAGAGAGGAAAGAAAAGGGAAAGTATACGATTCAATTGATCTAACATATAAGATAATATATCCCACATGCATAAGTATGTATGTGATATTAGAAAGGAGGCGTAGTAATTAAAGTTAAATCAGAAGTGAAGAGGATAAGGCAGAATATTGACAAGGAAAGTCTAAATTTGGCTATGAATAGAGAATCTTGGATTGAGGGGAATGAGATGCAGTATTCATGGAAGAAAAGAACAGTAAGTTTCGGTAATGAGTAATGGTAAATTGTTATATCATCTTATTCCAGGAATAATGGAGGAATTCGAAAATTCTTGCCCGTAATCGTTTTCCTGAATGGGATTTAATTATAGTTACAGTGCATTGATCCTGGCATGGCGAGGTTATCGTGTGCTTAACGTGGATGTTGCGATGAAGGAATGCAATGGTTTTCAGTGTTGTAGAGATGTTTGGATATTAAGCGTTTGAAAGAGGATAGTGATATCTCGGTTAGGTTATTATGCGGAATTGTATTCCACAATCTGGCACAGTGAATGAGGAAGGATTTGCTGCCCATATCGGTTCTGTGACATTGTATCGTTAGTTTGTTGTTGGAGCGTGTTGCTAGATTGTGCGAAGAGTTTAAAGCGTGGAAATAGGATGACAGGTAGAAAGGAGAATTACCCTTAAAATTTTGTGGACGAGAGTGAGGGTGTGAAGCTTGCGCCTTGCCTCGAGCCGCAACCATGATAGTTGCTGCAATAAGGGAGTGATATGATCAGACCTTTTTGAATTGAAGATGAATTTAACCGCTTGATTATGTGCACGGTCTAACTTAATCGCTGCGGTTTTTTGAAATTCGTTGATTATTATGCCACCGTAATGTAAGAGAGGATGTATAAGCGTTTGAACTAAGATCTTTTTGTGTTTAAATGGAATGATATTTTTCATTCTTCTGAGAGCATGACGTGCGGAGTAGACTTTTCTAGTGACTTCGGTGACCTGCGGCATCCAAGAAAGTGATTGGTCAATTTGAATGCCAAGGTTTATTAACACAGCTGGAAGCTCTGAGTTATTTACTGTTATTCTTGGCATCATAGCCAGATTTAGGTTGTTGAGTGTTTTGGGGTATCCGAAAATAATGGCTTGAGACTTCGTGGAATTAATTTCTAATGATAATGATTTGAGCCAAGAGCTGAGGTGGCTAATGTCTAAGTTCAATTGATTAATGGAGGGAGAAATGTTTTTAGGTTCGGTGGAAACGTAGACTTATAAGTCATCCGCGAATAAATGAAAAGAGGAAGCCGAGAGATTGGTGGAAATATTGCCAATTTATGTCTGGGCAATAAAGAAACTGATTGCGCATATTTATACTAAATATTGAAGCTATCGTAAATGCATTTTCCTACGAATTCTGGGACCGCTCCACATAAATCTAACGGCAATAATTGTAAGGAATATCGACCAATTAGCTTTCTTCCTGCCCTATCTAAAGCCCTTGAGAAGCTGGTTCAATGCCATGTTACCGAATTCACCGAACAAAACTCCACGTCAACCCTTTGCAATCAATTTCGAGAACTTCACTCCACCGCAACTGCGCTCGTAAAAATAACAGATGACATACGCACGTCTATGGACAGTAAGAAATTAATCGCGTTAGTGTTTTTTTGTTGATATCTTTGTAAAATGTCCTTTTTACTTTTTTTGTTGACATTTCAGATAATTCTTAATTTTTTTCTGCTTATTCTTTATTTCAACACATTTCTATTTGTAGTAACGATTAAAACAGTGATTGTTTTGTTTTTCTCTCTATTTTTTTGTAATTGTGATTCTAGTTTTGTAATTGTAATTCTATTTTTGTAATTGTAATTTCTGTAATTGTTTTGTTTTTCCCTTTCAGATAATTCAGAATGTAATAAGCTCTGCTTATTATACAAGGGCATTTCCATATGTATTAGCTATGTAAATTGTTCTTGTGTCGCCTTTCAGATCTATTTAAATTGCCTTTTCCTAGCGAACTATCTGTAGGTTTCGCAGGTTTTCACACACTCCTCCCTTCTTGTGGGTGTTTTCCTGCTGTGGTGTATTTTTTTCTAAGCGTAAACTTAGGTTTATAAAACCCACTAAGTAGTTTTCTTCTGTGCTCTTTTTTTCATGTGGTCTCTTTCTTTCATACTCTGTATGACGAAGGGTTAGATCTCAGAAGAGACTGTCTAGTCTCATTCTCGCCCTAATAAAAACGTTTTACTGTTATTATTATTATTATAGCCAAAGCTTAGAAACTGAGTCTAACTTAGAAATAATCTATAGAAGCCATGTCAAGAAATTTAGCCTTTCAAGGTTAACCAGCCTTATATTNGTTAATTTTGTGAAATGTCATAATTATACTAGTGAACCACCCTTTGATATTGTTTTACATTTTCATAAAAAGTCAATACCGTAACAGATTTTGTAAATTATCGCTGCTAAATTAGAAAATAAAATTACAAAACATTGTATGGCGGTTAGTTAAACTAAATACTTTATTCTGTTGAAGTCGATTACCAAATTATTGAAACTTTAGTTGCTCTAAGTAATTTAGAATAGATAACGCGAGATGCGATGAAACAAAACTATTAAAAATGTTTTAATTGCTCACAGATCCTTGGAAATGCATAGGATAGAATTTTTTTCCACGAATGTAGTAATTTAATTGGGAAAAATAGGAGCGTGATAAAAAATTAATATCAGTAATCAATTCAAATCTTTCAATATGTTGTCTGATTAGCTTAATGAAGTAAGTAATATGATCCGGATGAATAATCAAAGGACGCCATTGCGCAAAGGAGATTATCGCTCATCATGGAAACATGAATCAAGTCACTTTCATCCGCTAGAAAGCGCGTTTAAGCAGCCACGCATCCCTATCCCGGAAAATCCAGACGCGATTCTCGGGCGTTACATAAAAATTTCGCGTCGATGAATCTGCCCATACTCCGACGCCAAACTAAAAAATGACGATCGCATACCTTCGAGAGTAACCTACTTGTATCTTAACTCGCGATCCGTGTGTATATGGACTATGGAGCGTATTTAAAAGCGAGATGCGTGGGAAAAAATATGGCTCGGGGGAGCGAGATAAATTGGAGGATGAGCCTTGTGGGGACAGCCACTTTCACTTCGTGGGCACACGTTTTCCCGTTTCGATCCGATCCGCTCGCTTTCCCGCTCATCATTCAAGAACACCCACCGATCCACCGTCTAGTCTTCTTTTTTTGCTCGCGAGGAAGGCCGGCCTTTGATTCTTCGCGTTTTCTGGCGCAGTGAACTCTTCTTGTCTCTTTCGAAACCCTACACTCATTACTCACCGTCCTATTAGGGCGAAGATCGTTGCTTCTTCCCATGATCGCATAATATAGCTTCGGATAAGGTCAGAACAATGTCAGTTGAAGATGAGACGGGGACGAGTATTAGTAATTTTCGAAAACAGCAGTTGCCTTAGAGGACGAAGAGCTGAAAATTCTGAAGCTTTTCAACCATAATTTTGCACTTATTGGATATTTCATTACTTAGCCTTTAAGGAAAAGTTGAGGAATGGGGCGGCAACGTGTCTGTATTAATACTAGATATACAGACATTTGTTTTCATTTTCCTTTTCTATTAAGAATTAGTTTTACAGCGAAAGTTTTTAATTTGGAGAATGTGATCGATATAGTGGAAAGATGGGGATAAGGTGACAAACTTCAGACAAAGTTAAAAGACAAAGTTCAAGTTTGAAGTTTTTTATGTCGAAGGACAAGTGGATTTGTGGACATTTGTCATTGAGTGATAAGTGTTTTCAACATTAGCTATTCACATAGTGTGACTTAAGTAGTGTGTACATCATCTTTATGTACCTGATTAAGTATTGTGACCGCTGCCTGAGGGAGGTTTTCCGAGGGATTTTCCTCCCTTCAAGGGAAAATGCGAGGCAGATAACAAGTGCTACCCTCAATTTATGCAATTTCATAAAATTTTAAATTTATTTGCGATTTAAAATTTTCGTAAGTTTTCGGCACTGCTCTAAGTTATGCTCCCACTTGCTGTGATAAATTTTAATAACAAGAATAATAAATTACAATCTGGTATTTTAACAGTGAAGCGGACAGAACTTATTCGCATATGTTTCTAAACTATTAGCAAAGTTAAGTTAGATACTTAAGTTGAGTATATGAGGAGTCATCTATATTGCCCTCCCATTGGTAAGTTTCTATTTCATCTCAGCAACTCCCTTATGGGGAATGTATGCAATGAAAAACACACGGATCACATGCTTGATTTTAGATAAAGAAATGAAGAAGCAAAAGCCTGCCGTAACCGGACTTGAACTCCTATCGTGGTAACTTAGTAGGCTAAGAGCAACCGTTCGAAAAGTAGGATACCTGGGCTCGATCCCCGGCTACGACAGACTCTTTTCTCCGTCCTTTCTTCATTCCTTATGGGAATCACAATCCCACGTTTAGCTTTGAAGTTATCCTCTTGTCGGTCTGTCTGTATGCGAAGTTCAGTGTTCGGAGATAGAAAATTACGATTCCTAGCTTCCTTTTGGTGATATAAATCACATTCATCTGCTATTAATTATTTGGAAGAAAACACATCTCATAGTTGTAGACCGGAGAAAAACAAATATCCGAGTATTGGAAAGTACTGAATCGATGAAAGAGTTTTTCATAAACTTACGTAGAATTAGGGTGACAATCTTGAGAATTTGGATTTCCATAGAGATTTAGGGAACTGTGATACCTCGACTTACGAACTTAATTCGTTCTCCAGTTCGAAGTTCGTAGCTCAAAAAATTTACACTTCGAAACCGATTTTCTATGATAAATAATTATCTCTTGTCGTTTTTTTCCGGTACACATATCGGCTCGTATTTCGAAGTCAAAATGGAGCAAGAAAAAGTTGATATATCAAAAAGTACATATGTAAAGTGGTTCAGTAAGTCAAGGTATTAAAGATTATAGGTTAATTACAGATGGAAAAGTTACAGTAAATAGATACTATTATAGATGGAAAAAATAGAAAGGGATATTTTTCGTTCTCAATTCTAAATTTATCGAAAGGGGTGTTTTATGAATCTAAATCGGTAAAAGGGATATAATGTTCTGAAATGAGGTACGCCTGGCAGCTCCCCGTAAACTCAAAGTGGCCATAACCACTTACCACAGCTTTTGAAGAAAAATTTTAATACATCTGCTATAATGCTAATCTTGGATCTTGTCGGACTGATACTTTCATATCTCATACGGTATTCCGGGATCTAACAACTCCCATGACAAATTGAGTCGCTTTTCGCCGTATCTTTTCTAAATCAGCGATTAGTCATGCCTAGCATGCAAGCACGAAGCTTCTCCCTGAACTGACGGGGAAATTTTCTCAACATTTTTATGAAATCATATTTTTTAGCATTATTTTTACTATTCAAGATTTTATTATTTAGGAGAGAGTTAAAACTGGAGATTTCGAGATTCTCAGGAGGGAAACGTTCTCTATAAAATTTTTTGTTTCATCAAACTATCAAAAGGAAATAATCTTTATTTGGATAGTGAAATACCTGAATAAATAATTAATTGGGAATTTTCCTATTTTATCCCATCGGTTACGGCGTTTTAATTTGTACATGTATTCGGATAGAATGTCTTAATTTAGGTTATTCCGTTGTGATCTGCTCTTAGTTGATGATGCACAGTAATAGAAAACAAATTTAAAGCAGGTGAAAAGTTGAATTTTATCGAAGGATTCTATTTTCTTAGATTTGAATCATGATGTTTCATGATTATTTTTTGCAATTATACCCTGTATCTATACAAAATAGATTACACTACGCTACACATACCGAGTAAACCATGTATCGAAAACAAGAGCGGAATTTGGAAGTTAAATCTATCATTACTTTCTGAAATGATTACTTCAAGCTTTAAAAATACAAAACATTTTCAATTTCACCCTGAACCAAACTGGCCAAGAAACATCATTTACCTATAGGAGGCATTTCAGAATGTTACAAGTTAATCGGACGAGGATAAGTTATTTCCCTTATACTTGAAATCTCTTAAAAAATAAAATGTTGAACTGTTTTAAGTTATTATAAGGATCAATAATTGTCTTAGAATAAAATGACTACAGCTCTGGAGGAAGTACGGGAAATGACCGGAGAAGTAAGGAGGAAATTCTCCCCGGGACCGCTACGCTCCTGCAGTGTCATGTACCCCAAAAATTTCAGAATCAAGTGGGCGACATAACATTTATAGATGATCATACGTAGGTTACAGGCTTATATGTAAGGACATGCAGATAAGTAGGTATTTATGCCTACCTGCAGTTTTTCAACACAATGTCAAAAAAAGAAATCAGGAATTTAGCCACTAAATTAAAATGCGTATACCTTTAAAATAAAACAAGAAGAAATATCTATCAGTTTAAAAATCGGATTCATATAACCCACCATCAATACGTACAATATTAGCAATTACGATTTTTAATTGCGCAAGGAACGTCTTCTTAGTTTAAACTGAAGAAAGGCGCCGCTTTGTAATGAAAAGAAACAGTTAAAATATGGGCAGCATAGAGATCGAATAAAATTTCATATAACCTGAATAAGAATTCACTCTGCAATCTTTACCGTGGTTTTCAGGAAATTGCCTATTAATGGAGTTGCGTGATGAGACCATATAATACATCTGAATGCAGTTTCCTGGGTGAAATGAAAAATGAAATAATATACATACAAAACAAAAATGAAATAATATACATACAAAGAATTTCGCAGGTAAGTCAAAGAATTCTTCGTAACACAAACAAAAGTGGGTTGTTCTCTCACGTCTCTACGTCTAACAGATTCTTCAACCTTTCCATCCGCAGATTTTTCATCCACCGCACGACCTTAATTCCAAATGGGAATTCCCCCTGCGTATAACTTCCCTCAACCTGCTCCCCACTCTCTTTTCCTCATTTCCTTAAGTTAATTCGTCATCGATCCCCTAGATTTCGATTCTAAGATATCTCTCGCCATTTTCTTTCCACGCCCCTTTTCATTTCCTGGCGCTTTCTCGTCGATATCATTCCTATTAAATCGTTTAATGAAAGAGATATGGTGGATTTAGAATCCATATCGAAGTGTCTGTGGTTCTCTTAATGGAAAGGAGAACATTACTTTTCACGTTAATCAGATTTTGGATTGCCTGATTGGATTTCTGATGGGCTTTCGTCGAATCTTTTAATCTTGGGTCGGAAATTATTTGGTTGGAGGGTACCTCCCAAACATGTCACTAAAAATAATTCTTCTGTAAAGATGCAATGAGCTTTATTTCGATGGGATGTGATGACGCAAAATATCTTTTTGAATGTTATTTTTACCTCATAAAACTCGGAGAAAATTATTATTTTAGGAATATCAAAATTCTACTTAACCATATCAAAGATCGTCTGAAATGAGGGAGACTCACAAAAATGTATTAACTGAAATGTATTCCGTATTTTAATTAATAAAGCAGCCAAAAATGAAATGCTTGGTGTGTTGAAAAAAAACCAGGAAAGTTGTTGCGAAAATGAAGAGAAAATTAATATCAGAAGCGTCTGTTTAGTAGGGTTTCTTCGGTGAAATTGGTTACTCCCGCTTTGATCACTCCAGAAAAAAATTTACAGTTTTCGTTAATTAACACATCCCGGAAATCCAAAAATTATTGCAGCTTTAAGTCCTCACTCCCTGCACACCTTTCCTTCATAGCATTAAAAGTATTTTCAACGGCAATGAACGTTTATTCGAGATGAACTCAATAAACCTAGCTTAGGCGATGTGCTCAAATCCACGATCCAAATTTACGTCTGACATATACAATCATTCAACATGTATAATTCTCTGTCCATCAGAAAATGATTTCTGTCCCTTTTCTCATACTGCAGCCAAATTAAGGTATGCTTCAAGAAGCTCGATTCATTCTTAGCAACTAAATTTTCGTATCAAGAACAACACAATTCTGAGTGCTTATGGCGATATTGGTTTTCTTCATTCAAGCGAGAGAATAATTTTTACCATTAGAATGCTTTCTTTTTTCTTATATTAAGTTACAGGAAGGGGCCTTCACGTTTCACTTTCTATTCTGCAAAAAATAAAATCTTAGCGTGAGAGAATCTTCTCCGGTTAAGACCTTCCTTAGGAAGAATCGATAAAGATTTGAATTGTTTGGTGACAAAATCGTTCATTTGTTCCAACGTTTGTTTTAATGTTCCGTCTTTCACGGTTTTCTTTACTGAGAAATTTTCCTCGGATATTTACTACTTTGTCAGTTTAAGTAAACGGTCGATTTATTGTAACCTGAGCATCGGAAGAGCTGGTTTGATGACTGGAATTAATTTTATTTTACAATATTTAATAACAGGAACCGAATTTGGACTAGAATGTATCTTGTCAACCTACATTTCTCCATAAACTAAAGTAGTAGTAGTAGTAATTTTAAAAGTGCTTCGACAGCTAAGGCCATTTTGCATGGAGGCCTCTACCGGGAATCGAAACCGGAACCTCTATCAAGTCGAACGCGTTACTCACATGGATATTTGTAAGCCCCAACTAAAACATTCCAGCACAACTAAAATATTATCGCAGAAACGGAAGGACTATAAGTATGTGCATGACATATGTATGTACGTTTGTGCCTGTTTCAACTGAAGAAATTCGCAAATATCCTTCGTTTGATGCTGATACTAATTATCTGTACTTAGTAATCTTATAGTTAGTTCATACTAACTGGTTTATAAAAACTTCGCGAATTGACGACGGTTTATTTCACACGCAAGACCACTTCCTGGTCGCCAAATCCTTCCAGCTCAACACGAGAATTAGAATCCGGCAACGTCGAAATCGTCATAAAATTCTTCTTATGCGGCACTTTGTTCCTTTACAAAACGTTTCCTCATATAGAACCTTGAGAAGGCCATTTCAATGCTTCATCAGCTTCCTCCATTTAAATTCCTTAGAAGAGGAATTAAAATAAAAATTTTTGGGACGAATTCCATCGTAACTTTGTAGATTTGATGGCGATGTGGGTTCAGAGGTTTGGGTCACTTTCGGTTTCAGACATAAGCATGTCCGGTGAACCCACTTTCCCCCTCGTCTGACCTTCCTCTTGCCGATGATGAATCAACGCGACCCTTCCGTGCCCACGCAAAGGCTCGTTGAGTGTTTAACTTTGCCGTGACTGTGCCCGTTTGCCCCACAGCTGCTGAAATACGGCAGAGCAAAGTTGGAGTGGAAATTCTGATCGTTGCGCACGTCGGAAAAAAACATTAAGCAAGATTGCTTATGGCATCTTTGACCTCTTTCCTACCCTCTTGAGGTAAAAGTAGCGGACTTTGAATAATTGCGCGAGGTAAAACCATTTGATATCCTTCGGAATCAAATCCCCTGTGTAAAAACTCGGGAGTGTGTTCCGAATATTTAAAGCTGTTGTGATTTAACCTCCGGTTTGCTTCCCTTGAGGGGGGCAATGATAGAAGCATTTTCCCGTAAGTGTGCACATTTTTTGTTGCTATTTTAATTGCCTCCCTATATAGATAGGACCGTCTTAGGACCATGGCGGTGCCATTTTCCTTTTTCCTTCCCAGCATCCTTGTCCAAGTCTTTTCCTGTTGTCCTTCAACATATTTAGTTACGCAGCTGAGCAATTCAGATTAGATTCTTACTAAGGACAGCAATCAATTTGATTATTTAGCTCCTTCTCACTATTCCTTTAGTAATATATCTTAGTATATCGTAGAATATTTAGCGTTTCCACCTGGCCATATGGCAAAATTGCAACCTAATTACAAACAAATAAATAAATATAGAATAATAGTAGTAATAATTCATAATAAATCTTGG
>KZ308541.1:163794-197270 GCA_000376725.2 Ladona fulva
CTAAAAGTCCTAATATTATGTAATGCTAAACCTAAATTAATACAAACATTAAAAAAATAAAATAAAGAAAGTAAAAAGAGTATAGAACACAAAGTAAGAGATATATACAAATAAAAAGATTTGAGTTTTGGGGAAAAAACCCCTCAACTGAAGCTTTACAGAGAAAACCCCACGATGCGGGAAAACGCCCAAACAAGAAGGGGAGCGAAAAAAACGCAGAGATAAAAAAGCTTAAATATGTTGTACTGATCATTCTGGCAGCTCAAAGTATATGTTCCTCTGGCGTCGACAGCTGAAAACTGAAAAGAGAGGAAAGAAAAGGGAAAGTATACGATTCAATTGATCTAACATATAAGATAATATATCCCACATGCATAAGTATGTATGTGATATTAGAAAGGAGGCGTAGTAATTAAAGTTAAATCAGAAGTGAAGAGGATAAGGCAGAATATTGACAAGGAAAGTCTAAATTTGGCTATGAGTAGAGAATCTTGGATTGATGGGAATGAGATGCAGTATTCATGGAAGAAAAGAACAGTAAGTTTCGGTAATGAGTAATGGTAAACTGTTATATCATCTTATTCCTGGAATAATGGAGGAATTCGAAAATTCTTGCCCGTGATCGTTTTCCTGAATGGGATTTAATTATAGTTGCAGTGCATTGATCCTGGCATGGCGAGGTTATCGTGTGCTTAACGTGGATGTTGCGATGAAGGAATGCAATGGTTTTCAGTGTTGTAGAGATGTTTGGATATTAAGCGTTTGAAAGAGGATGGTGATATCTCGGTTAGGTTATTATGCGGAATTGTATTCCACAATCTGGCACAGTGAATGAGGAAGGATTTGCTGCCCATATCGGTTCTGTGACATTGTATCGTTAGTTTGTTGTTGGAGCGTGTTGCTAGATTGTGCGAAGAGTTTAAAGCGTGGAAATAGGATGACAGGTAGAAAGGAGAATTACCCTTAAAATTTTGTGGACGAGAGTGAGGGTGTGAAGCTTGCGTCTTGCCTCGAGCCGCAACCATGATAGTTGCTGCAATAAGGGAGTGATATGATCAGACCTTTTTGAATTGAAGATGAATTTAACCGCTTGATTATGTGCACGGTCTAACTTAATCGCTGCGGTTTTTTGAAATTCGTTGATTATTATGCCACCGTAATGTAAGAGAGGATGTATAAGCGTTTGAACTAAGATCTTTTTGTGTTTAAATGGAATGATATTTTTCATTCTTCTGAGAGCATGACGGGCGGAGTAGACTTTTCTAGTGACTTCGGTGACCTGCGGCATCCAAGAAAGTGATTGGTCAATTTGAATGCCAAGGTTTATTAACACAGCTGGAAGCTCTGAGTTATTTACTGTTATTCTTGGCATCATAGCCAGATTTAGGTTGTTGAGTGTTTTGGGGTATCCGAAAATAATGGCTTGAGACTTCGTGGAATTAATTTCTAATGATAATGATTTGAGCCAAGAGCTGAGGTGGCTAATGTCTAAGTTCAATTGATTAATGGAGGGGGAAATGTTTTTAGGTTCGGTGGAAACGTAGACTTATAAGTCATCCGCGAATAAATGAAAAGAGGAAGCCGAGAGATTGGTGGAAATATTGCCAATTTATGTCTGGGCAATAAAGAAACTGATTGCGCATATTTATACTAAATATTGAAGCTATCGTAAATGCATTTTCCTACGAATTCTGGGACCGCTCCACATAAATCTAACGGCAATAATTGTAAGGAATATCGACCAATTAGCTTTCTTCCTGTCCTATCTAAAGCCCTTGAGAAGCTGGTTCAATGCCATGTTACCGAATTCACCGAACAAAACTCCACGTCAACCCTTTGCAATCAATTTCGAGAACTTCACTCCACCGCAACTGCGCTCGTAAAAATAACAGATGACATACGCACGTCTATGGACAGTAAGAAATTAATCGCGTTAGTGTTTTTTTGTTGATATCTTTGTAAAATGTCCTTTTTACTTTTTTTGTTGACATTTCAGATAATTCTTAATTTTTTTCTGCTTATTCTTTATTTCAACACATTTCTATTTGTAGTAACGATTAAAACAGTGATTGTTTTGTTTTTCTCTCTATTTTTTTGTAATTGTGATTCTAGTTTTGTAATTGTAATTCTATTTTTGTAATTGTAATTTCTGTAATTGTTTTGTTTTTCCCTTTCAGATAATTCAGAATGTAATAAGCTCTGCTTATTATACAAGGGCATTTCCATATGTATTAGCTATGTAAATTGTTCTTGTGTCGCCTTTCAGATCTATTTAAATTGCCTTTTCCTAGCGAACTATCTGTAGGTTTCGCAGGTTTTCACACACTCCTCCCTTCTTGTGGGTGTTTTCCTGCTGTGGTGTATTTTTTTCTAAGCGTAAACTTAGGTTTATAAAACCCACTAAGTAGTTTTCTTCTGTGCTCTTTTTTTCATGTGGTCTCTTTCTTTCATACTCTGTATGACGAAGGGTTAGATCTCAGAAGAGACTGTCTAGTCTCATTCTCGCCCTAATAAAAACGTTTTACTGTTATTATTATTATTATAGCCAAAGCTTAGAAACTGCGTCTAACTTAGAAATAATCTATAGAAGCCATGTCAAGAAATTTAGCCTTTCAAGGTTAACCAGCCTTATATTTTTGTCCTGGTAGAAAAATAAAGTCTTACCACCGATTTTTCTTTTGAAAAGGAATTCCTGGATCCGTTACCGTTACCGAGGAAAATGAAAAATGAGGAAACCTGGATATAAATAATGAAGGCTGAAAAACGTACATACCTGGGTTCGAGTCGAAAACGGTCAATATTTTCGAATATTCGATTCACCAATAATAAATTAACGGATCGGGAATAAGTCAACTGTATGTTTCCCACGAGCCGCAGAGAGTACGATACGTTAAAGGGGGGAGTGCATTTCCATGGAGGAAATTCTCGCACAAGTAAATTGTTAAGTGTCATCAGATGAGGAGATTTGGTATCTCGACCCATTCCGTGCCTTAACAGCGAAGGTTAACTTCATTACCGCCAAAGCTCTCCTTCGCGCTTCGTCGCCCTTAACTGCTTCAATCTCGTGCCTTATGAACAAGGATCTCAATATCAAGGACAATGATGCTAAACTTTGGCGCATTTCCCAGAGAAAGACTCGGCTCTATTACTGATTCATGGGGTGAAACTATTTCTATGGCTCAGTCTATTTGTTACCTGAGTCTGTTTTGTCTTTACCAGGACACCGAGCCGTAATTAGAGAGTTTCAGCACGACGTACAATGTAGGCTAACTTCCTTTCAGCGACGTGAAAAAGCCATGAATAGACGTGAATGCGAGTCCATGGTGCAAAAACTAGTGTAATCTTTTCACCATGTGCGAATCCTTGCAGGAAACCGTACAGTTTTGCGCATGCGCATTAAGGCTTTCGAAATATATCGGTTAACCGTTATATTTTTGATAAAGAGTTATACCCCGCTAGCCGCCGGTGGTGTATGGCTCGTTTTGAAACTTTACCTGTACCTGAGCGCTTTAAAACTTTACCTGGTCTACCCTAGTAGCGTCTCTGGTGCTCTGCGGAAAGAGCGACCACAGGAAATTACCTGTTTTAGCGATTAATTCCTTTGCCTATGCCTCTCGCAGATCGCTCTCGTTCTTTACTGGAACTAAAATGTCTTCAACTTCGTCTAATATCTGAAATGGTGAATTCTTTGCAAATCTATCTCTTAACCATTGAGCACTTCAATTCTCTGTTACATATTTCTGTTCCTGTTTTTGATCCGGTTTAATGAAAACGCCTGATTTCGGTTTGGTTTCGGCAGCTGGCATCGAACCGGTTGGAGACGGTTTCTCCGCTCCGAGCATGAAATATAAATAAGGTTCAGCTTTAATGAAGCTTTACATTCTCTATTTGTATTCTGTAATTATGATATATTCATTTCCTCTGGAATTTTTTTTTATTTTAATTTTTTGACCTTATCTTTTCATTTAACTCGTAACTATTTTTATATTTGAATTTAATTTTTTCCATGTGGGCAAAAGCTATGCGTCGATTTCTCTCAGAAAGATTATACTCTTGTTTCTCCAGGAAATCAGACATCTGCTTTAGGAAAAGATCGATATTGAAATTAAATGTTTTGATTTATAATATGCCTATTAATTTATTAGTATATTTCTAGAAGTTTAACGTACGCGATGTATCATAGGATTCAACACTATGATGATAATATAATCACTAATGGTATCAATCCATAAGGTTTTCGAAAGATGGTTAAAATTAAAGTAAAACGGTAAATGTGTTCGTTTAAATGCAGAATGTTTCTTTTTATCAGCATCTCTTTCTATGGTAATGTCTCTCTAACAAATAAATCATATGATTTTTAAATGTTTAATTTGCGGCATATCATTTTAATGCGTTCACATTTAATTAAATTATTGCACTGACTGGAAATTTTCTTCCTCATCTAACGTGAGACATTTATTTAATCTAATTTTTTTATAAAGTTCATGAAAATACCAATAGAAATCGAAAGATTTGCCTTTACTATCATTATTCCACATGGGTTTGCAAGGCTTCATGGAATACAAACACATTTATGTCAGTCATTTCATTGTATGTACCGTATGTTGCATGCACAGCTCTTCGCTTGACTTCACCAAAGACGTGATGAGTGAACAATGAATCCTACCTTAACCTATCGTCTTGAGACAACGTAGGGTAGCATGAAGAGATACATGATGGGTGAGGCAAGAAGAGAATGAGGGAGTAACACAAGATTGGGCTCTCTTTTAACATCAAGAGCGTAATATGAGGGAAGTTTCCAGGGGTGGACATATGGCAGGAAGAAATGACCAATGTTGGACTTCCAGCATTCATGGAATGAGTTCCAAGGGATGCCAACCAAGAGAAAGCTGGATGATGGATGAGAAGGGCATGTTGTTGAACTGCTGATGCTATACGAAGGAAAGAGACATGATATTATGTTTCAGGAAAGGAACCCACCAGAACCATCCTTTGGGTTCCTTTTCTGTTATTACTCTGCCGTCAGTGGTCATTCTTATCTTGATATTTTGTTGATTGGGAAGGAGCATGTAATTCATCAATGTAGAGAATATGTTGTTCCTGATTATTAGGATGATTAAATGAAAACATTTTATATACTATAACGGAATTAGATAATGATGCATATTTAATAATTACAACTATAAAACGAGAAAATTTTTGTTCTTTACTATGGATTTACTCGTATTAATCAACTATTATGAAGTATAATACCTAAAAAGCTTCTATTGAAATAAATCGAATCATGATTCTGAATGGGAAGTTAATGAGCTATGATCGAGCGCCAAGAAGAATTAATAAAATGTACATTCTTTTAATACACTTCATATATAAATGAGAGTAACTTTTAAACTTCCCACTGGAAGCACCGCTAAGATCATCGCTAAACCTAAGTTTATTATATATCGCTTATATATTTATATTTCTTTTGAAAATATATGATAACCTTTTTAATTCACAAAACTGTTTAAGGTGACTTCGACGATGTTCTTACAGATTGCGTAGATGGTCTCGACATTCACTTGGTGGTATGTCATAACGGAAAAAAGTAAATAAAACAAACTACCACTTTAACTCATATACTACCACAAAATAAGGAAATATAAGACACGGATTTTCTTAGTGTATAAATTAAAGTGTTATTTTATTGACTTTTTTCTTAGAAATTATCTGTTTCATTCTTCGAAATCATTCCCGCGATTCTATCCGCATTTTCGCTTCCTTTTCCTTAAGTCCCCTTCCCTTCTTATCACTTATACATTTTCCTGAGTAGGGTTCAGAGGGGCCATTTATGTAATGCCTACATCACATGAAACGGTATCATTAACTTTCTATTTTTCACTTTCCATCTTACGTTTATCTCAGATTCTTCCCCGCTTCATCAATCATCCATTTCCCCAATTTCCTTCCATTCTTCTCTCACTTCACCGCTTCCCTTTCCCCGCAACCTCGCTCTCCGAGTGAAAGTGATATTCTTGGTATCCTCAAATTGGATGTAGAAAGGGTCTCCACTAATTAGAAGCATTGGGTTGGTGCGAGCCTTGGAGAATCGGTAGGAATCGCACACTTACGAACATGTCTTTACATCTTTCTCGTCTTAGCAACGGGTGCACGATAAAGTGGAATGACGAGGAGAAAAAGGGAAAGAGAGGGGACCATAAAAGGACGACGAAGTTATAATGAGCAGAGCTTTTAGAGGATCTTCCCTTATTTTCTTCATCTTCGCTTGGGAGTGGAAGAAGGGCTGTATGACTATTAGAGAGCCTAGTTCCAAAGTATGAAATATGTGGTTAAAAAGCGTGTGAAAGGGCAAGATTGTGATGGCGAAATCTTGAAGGGGATCCCTTTTATATTGTACGGTGAGAACCTTAAACAAACAACAAACTAATAATAAAATATGAAAATATTATGATAAATAATATTACAAATCATTTCATTACAATATTCTTCATTTCAAGAAGTTAATTACATAATGATTAAGTTATAACATTGATAACAAAAAGTTAAGAATAATCATAAAATGGAGGTCGATATACTTAACAGAGGAGCCTATTTTCTATTACTGCCTTTCATACCCAACCTTGAAATAATTATTAAATTTTGGAAGTTACTAAGACGCAGAGGAGAACCTAACGGGCTACATGTTGCCTGCGGGCCGTATGTTGCACAGGTTTTTATTGACCTGAGGTTTTGCTTTCGGGATATATATAATTAACACCGATTACCGACCGTAAGATTTTTGTCTGAACACAAATGCATGCGTCAAAGTACAAAAAATAGCCCATTCTTTAATATCGATGGAGAATCCTGTGTAGATATTCATATTCATGAATGGAGGATTTATATTCTTAGACTTACGGACAGAATGTTTATAGCCGAGTTCTGAGCCAGAAACATGACCTAAGTACTCTGACTTTATAAGATCACAATGTCTCTGGCACACAACCATGTTCTTGACACAGTAACACATTCTTTTCAGACCTATTCTTACGGGATAATTACTCATTGCTCTCGCGTAAAAGGACATCGCTTTTTATAGGAATTTCTCGCGATGGAAGAAACTCGCGTGACGAACTCCGCATGACAGTTGGACGGAAGCATACCAATTCACTCCTCACTTCTTTGAAACGGGTTTCCTTTTGAATCGTTGTTCACACCAGTTTTTGGATAAATTATGAAGGGAAGTTGAATATTGGGGATATTCTTTTGGCTTAGAAACCAAATCATCTCAATATGTTTTATTTCTTCTTCTTTATAGTGATAAATTAAAATTTAGCATGTGTTCTAAAATGGGATAGGCAGTGACCAGACTTCCCTCGATAAGTTACGGAGATATTTGCCCCATATTTTGCTGGGAAGTCCAATATCTTGCACGATTGTTCGTTCAATTACATTTCCCATAAAATATTCCGGATTTTGAAAGATGTCTCTTTTAGTGCCAAGTTAAGTTTCAGTTATTATAGTACTATTCGAATTTCGATATTCAATTCTTATTTTTTCTAAATATACCTATCTCTGAAATGAAAATGTATGTAACGTACCGCGGGAATATAGGTGTGCCGGTATAAAACCTTTTGGTTTTAAACAGGCAGCAATTTTTCTGTTTTAAAACGAGCATTCTGGTCCACGGGTGGTATGTTGGATAACTCTGCTATAAGCAATGATTTTTTTGAACCGTCATCTTGGCCATTGAGATACAGCCACCTTTCTTCTATTTACAATGAATGTGAAGAATTAATTGGTAACTCGTATCACCGACCTACACTTCATGGTCATGGTACACTTTTAGAGATTACTGGTGCAGAGTACAAGTTTTCGTGCATCGACTAAAAACTGTGTTTAATAAATGGACGCTGTAAGTAGCAGATATCGTAGAGGATGTCATATTTTGGCCAGCTTTTACTAATGAATTGTACGACAGGTGAAAGGGGCTCATTACACAGTGAAAGGGGCTCATTACACAGTGGTTGACGTTGAGCAGGAGTCTGAAAAATCTCGTATTCTAAACTACTAAATTTGCTGTGAATTGTGACTTATCATGAGTTCTCTGTAATGTCATGGAGTCATAAAATAACACTTCCGTGGAAAACCACAGAAATACGGAATTTTCAAGAAAAACGATTTTTCTATTCTCCGCGAAGCCAGTGCCGCTTTCGAATGCGGGAAACGTCTGAACCTTACTGTATATGAAGAGCAGGAAAATTTCAAGGTCTCATCAAGAGGCACGTTCAAAACGAAACATCTAAGAGCAAAGAAGATTTATGCGATATTGACAGCTATTCCCGCCCAGTCAAGAAACGCTCTATACGAAAAGAGAAAGATAAAGTAAGTGTTCCCTAGATGTAGGTGAAAACAAATAGTAGCGTTTCTATGATCAATGAAGGATGCATTCCTATGTCTCGTATAAATAAAGTGAACTTAAATGAAAAGTGAATGGATTGAAAAGTCTGATCTGGTCGGGAACCGAACGTGAAACCTCTAATCTCCGATTGGGTGCACTATTTTTATGTTTCTACGGCACTTATTCCACGTGCTTCATTTGTCGTGTACCGTTCTCCTCTCATTTAATACCTTAGTACCAACATCGATCGCAGAGTTATAATCTTTAAATTTTTAAAGTGATCATCATTATATGAGAATCTCATGCCTCATGATTATATCATACCATCAAACAAACTTCCTAATTCGCATTCTATTTTTTATAATTAAATTTCATAAATGTTTACGTTCGCTTTTGTTTTCTCTTCAGTACCAGCCGCATTAATTAAAACATATCATTGAAACCAAACAATTTACTCTAGCTATTTACAACCCTCATCTGATGGTTTTTCTTTGAATAATATTTAACTTTATAATTAAACAATCAACTGAGAAAGAATGCCGTGAATTTTATAACTTAAGTTTATTTGAAAAGTATAAAAGAAAGCAAAGAATAATATTTGCTCGAAGAATTTTTATCTGTAACCAGTTTTCACATGTGTGAATATGACGCTGCAAAGGGTCATGATGCCCAAAGTTGACTCAATTAACTGAAAATACACCTTAACTAGCTCTTTTCACTAAATTTATGCAAGATGCAGGTAATATTTTTCCTTCAGTAAAAACTTCTTGACATAAATTCAAGCGTAAGTAGAATCGATACAGCTTTATTTTCCGATAATTGGAGATCCAAATTCAAGAGTCGAATCTCATTCAATATCCCATCTCTCGAACGATACATCGTTATCCATGAAAACAAACCGGTATCAATTTCCTTATATGCTGATCAATGTTTAACATACGTGCGATTTATTTATGCGATATTTTTTCAGGGTAACACGCAACGCTTCACCGGACATAGATCTGTTGAACCTGAAATATCGCGCGGATTTCGAGTTTTACAGCAACGAAACTACTTTACACGTCTCGTCGTAAAATAAGCGTAATACCCAACAGCGCGGCGCGCGTAATTGAAGTAGTTAAGGAGGGATTTTTCCGACGTATCAGGAGCAACGCTGTACATCAGCTGGCCAATTTAACAAGCGGAGGACATCGTCAAAAAAACCCGGTTTTAGGAAGGGTCTCCGAAATAGCCGCAATATTTCATTATGCATTAATCCCTTTAATCTTAGAGAGATGGCCGAAAGAAGTCCTGCCCAATCCACCTCATCATTTACCCCACACCGATGCGGAATCCTCACGGACGACCGGTTGTTACGGTCCTCTCGGCAACGAAGGTGATTTAGCCCTGTGCTGCGATTCACCTGCTCTGATATCGGAAAAAAGAATTGCGGAGGCAAGGTTAAAGACGAGAAACTGCGCGGAGCTGCGAATTATATGATGCGAGATTCAAAGATTGCACGGTGATGTATTTGAAAGTATCTGTCAAGAGGTGGAGCTGAAAATTGTCGCGAGGTTTGGTTTAGTGTGGGTCCATAATGGAAACGTTCCCTTTAAAATGAGCTTCCTCATAGATTGCCGTAAAGGTCAGATTCTATCGGGCTCGCCGACGTTCTTCATGGCGATGGGGTTAAGGTTATGGGGATACTAGAGATGCAGTTATTCATTCTCATCGAGTGGACCACATGCCAACATGAGTATAAGGTATAATCTGCAATATTTATTGTGTTTCTGATAAATTGGTGGATGCACTGATTTAGTATCCGCTACCTATGCCGTGTTTAAATTGTCAAATGCTCAATGCAATGTTTTCGTAAATCATTCTTATTGATCATGTTTCAACTACAGTATCACCATGTAACTCAAGTGCATGAAAATGGTCACGCAGCCTACGAGATGTGATTTCTGTTCTAAATAAAGAAAGATGAGCTACGATTAAAGAACGGTAGGAAAAAGTAGGAAACCGTGGTAGAATATACAAATAATAGATAGTAAAATTTAGTCGATTGTCGCATACGATTTACATGATTATGGGTAATTAGGGTTGGGGATCGAGTTAGAGGAGTTCTGATGTTTAACTATAACCATTTGTAAAGCAGTCTAAGAATATGCAGCACTAGGAAAAACCTCTGATTTGTTTGAAAAGTATATTAAGAGTGTATCAGAACCTAAACATTTGTAAACGCAAGCATTTAGCATCAAATTTTATTGGTTGATATACTCCGAATTCATCTAAAGATACCGAATTGTATATCATTCTGGGCTAAGAAATCGACTTATAATGCCAATGGAGGAAAGGTATTCTAATGGCTAGTACCCATTTTGTTATCGTTAATGAACAGGGTATTCTGTTTATTCTGTTGTAGTTTTTTTCCTCTGATTTAATGTGCCAATTCCATCAGAAGTCATAAAAACGGAAACCTTCGGACAAACTTCTAATCCGAATTATTTACGAACGTCAACCTTTATGTAGTCTCAGTCTACACAATCTATGGAGAGAACATCTCCAAATTATAGATAGATAAAGATAAATGGTTATATATCATCTCCTAAAAATATAAAGGGTGGTTGAATACTTTGATCTGTGATGTAGTAAATAAAGCAACACCTAGGAATAGAGCAGAAGGAAAGTTCAAAGACTCAAACGATTGCTTAATATTTTATTACGACGTGACTATAGAAATAAGAAAAGTATACTGCATTGTATTATATTCCTATAGCAGATATCGTAGAGGATGTCATATTTTGGCCAGCTTTTACTAATGAATTGTACGACAGGTGAAAGGGGCTCATTACACAGTGAAAGGGGCTCATTACACAGTGGTTGACGTTGAGCAGGAGTCTGAAAAATCTCGTATTCTAAACTACTAAATTTGCTGTGAATTGTGACTTATCATGAGTTCTCTGTAATGTCATGGAGTCATAAAATAACACTTCCGTGGAANTTTGCCTTTAAAAACTTTCATGCAAAATAGTAACTGCAACACAAATTTAAATGCAATTTTATACTTTAAATATAAATTTAAGTAGCTTAGGAGAGGAGTTAAAAATAGCTAATAATTGAGTTACAATCGTACACTCTTCAAAGAATCATCGTACCATAATTCTCCTTGAGATAATTTCCTTGCCCTTCATTGTCGATATCAGACCAGTTTCCCTTTTGACCTCTTTTGAAATTTATAATCTTCTGTATCTGTTGACCTTGGGAAACTGAATCTCTTGTTACTCTACCTCTTGCATCTTTGGGTATATCTCGAGCCTTTGATGTTGCGAAAGGTATAGGAGGTCGAGTGTCGTATTTTATGTAACGGACGCTATAATTTATTTTTCCATTCCGTATTGATTGAGACGTAATTCGTTGGAAAAAAATTAAAATGAAATTTCAATTTAATGGGAAGCGCAATGATTACGCGTTATCGTTGGAAAAGAAGATTCTGTGACCTTATACATTCATTCAATTATAATGTATTCAGAAAAATATTATTGTCATTCGAAGAAAATGACTACTATTAAACGTAGAGGCGAAGATCTTTTGGGAATGATGCAGCAATCCTATGAGGTAAATATTCAGTTTTGTCTTTCACATTTACGGAGAATCATTTATCCTATTTCCTTCTCTACCATTAGTTTTTAAAACATCAATACTTCATTATGTTTTTATCTGTTTTTTAATTACGAGAAATCCCTTTCACTTCATTTTCATTCCAGCATTAGCCTCCATACCTGTTCCATCTTGACTTACACCATGTTTCTTTGTCTTCCGAAATTCCTCTTTTCTATTGACTGGTATTACATAATATGCTTTTGTAGTATCTCTAGGCACCCACAATCTATGTTCTTTCCGTTTTTATTTGTGTAATCCTACATTTTCTTGAAATGGGCTGTACGCCTATTACGTTTCTTATAAATGAATTCTGTAATTTATCCATTTTGGTATCAACTTTAACTTAACGTGGAAATTTCATATCCAATAATTCTATTCGATTTATGTCCTTTTGCAATTCCCACACATGTCTAAGCTCCTTTGAAAATTTAAACACATACGAATGAAAATGAAGACCATTTGATGAATCAGGATTTTGACTAAAATTTTGTTTAAATTATTGAACAAGCAGTTCTGAATTTTGAATCGTTTTTGTTTCTTTTAATTGGGAATCTGGTGGTTGTCTCCCCCCACAGTTTAATCCTGTGCTCGTGCTCTCGTAAATTTTTTATGATGTTTTTTTTGAAGCATTTCTTTTACCTTTTAATGTCACCATCAGTGGCCTACGTTATTCTTTCCTTTTTTTTTGTTTATCAGCATTCTGATCTATATAACATAAAGATAGCAAAGATACAACATATTAAATAAGCATTTTCTAGAGAAAAAGAGGAAAGATTAAATTAACCTTAAACGGTAAAAGAAGAAGAGGCACTCAAATAAAGTGTTTTAATAGTCTCTACTGTGTTATATGGAACTTTGTTATATTTTCTCGTTAATAGAGAGGGTAGTAAAATAACCTAAATTATTGTTTTTCTTTATTCAGATTCTTAATGTCCGATCCGAGAAAAGAAATTTTCCCCTTTCAAACCAATGGCACCGGTGATCTCCTGGAATACAGTTCACCCCTCCGACCTTGGACGGTGTGCATTAATAGGTGAGTGAACGTATTTATCTAAATTACGGCTCGTTGATATTTTCCCTATGTACAAAGCTATGAATACTGCGCTGGGAACGCTACACTCCTTCTGAGACACGAGCATTACTTCCGATTTCACGAGGAATCTAACCTATGAACGCTGAGACGCAGACTGAGAAGCCGAATTACGTTACGCTTAGGCAAACAGCGTGATGTAGCACGTTTTCCAGAGTTACGAAAAAATTGCGCTGCTCCCACTTTTCGAGTTTCGGAAAATCGTTTCCGAATGGAAGTTAGTCACGATAGGAGTCATTCCTACGCCCACACGAGGTAGCAGACAAAATTTCGGAAGAACGTTGATGCATTGCGCATTATAGCTGACCGCATCGGCTGATTTAGGTAAGGAAATACCTCTCCAAGAGGATAGACGCCCACGTTCTCCAAACGGCAGATGAAATAAAGTGGAAAGTGCGTCCGGAGCCGTGGGCGTTGGGTGAAACGGGAAGTAGTGACAATCGAATAGCGAAAGGGGATTTATGGAATGGAAAGAATCTTTACAATCTCGAAATTAGTGGCGCAGAACGAGATTAGCGAATTTAATGGCGGGATGAGAGAACGGTTTCGGGAGATTGGGAGTACCGCACGGAATCATCGTGGTACCCATTCATTTTTGAACAAATTTTCCACCCGCAAAAACAAAACGAAAAAAAAAGGTTCGTCGCTACCGTTCCACGTTGGATAAAAGCTATATGGAAAGAAGTGGCTCCGCTTTCATAACATATTCACTATGGCAACTCAGGAGAGAGAGTAGGAGGGAACTAAAAAGAGTAAGCTACGATTGTTTTCGCGCCACCTTTTCCTGAATTAATGCGTAGTCAAATGAATATGAATGAATAGAGATATGAATGAGAGGAGGTACCTGTCGTCGCCCATAGAAATTCGCACGTGAAACCTTTCGTGGGTTTTCTTTTGGGAAACTCTGATCCTATCTCAATGAGCTATTTATTTCTCAAAAAACGGCTAAATATTTTGGAGTGATTATCATTTTCTGTTGCATAAGAAGACAAGTAATGAATCGAGGTTGTAAATCATAGGAGACTATGAGTATAATTAATTAGGAACAACTTCATTCTTCAATTTATAAAGAGACTACTGATAATAAAATGTATCTTTAAATCTCTAATTTACTCTTGACAGAGAAGAGATTTTTCTGACCTATTTTACGACTGCTTGATTGACGGGTTTCTCAGACTCATTCATTTACTAATAGGCGGAAATATAAATTGAAGCTTCTGAAGAATTCGAATAATTATCAACGGGTCAATCAGCCAGTGCCATTCCTATTGATTTACATAGTAATTTGGCTACTCAACGGTGCAAACATTTTCATGAACTACTTTGTGTACTCTAAATTAGGAATAGAAATTTTTCAGAGGTAAGGCACCAGGGTTATAATAACTCCTAAATTATTTAAGATATCCTTAATATTGATGACAGATTACAAGTCAAAAATAACGGAATGAAATTTAATTTTACGTTAACCTGATCACCCTATTAAGATTATACTTCTTCCCGTATCTTCTTAGTTACAACAAAGCAATGCATATTGCACGTATTTCATGTAACTTTGATTTATTTAATTTGGTCTCTTATATGTCACATTAAGATTTTATATTTTTGAAATAGTTCAATATTTAATTTGGAAAGAAGTTTATAAATGAGTTTAAGTATATATCACCAGCTTAAGTAATAGCTATAGTTATTTATACCTATGATTTCGCTTTCTCTAGCATCTAACGTCGTCATACCGTTTAAGCAAATGACAACTTTCATAGCTGATGAAATCGCTGAGAGTGTTATTGTTAGCATCGAAATCATATTCCTAGAGACGATGTGCATTCCCATCTAACAACGTTGATTTCAGTACGGACGTAATCACGTTGAAATGCCAACCAGAAAGTTTCTCTTTCATTACAGGTAAATATTCGATTGGATAGAAAGTAAGTGAGAAGTTATTTGCGTTCACCTCCGAACTCCTTCGAAAGTTTTACATCTCCGTAAGTTTGTTGACCGCTAAGTAAACAAATCTGGCCGATAGCTCTTAATTAATTCAGAACCTTGTCCCAAATTCTTGGACCACACCTCTAATCTTTTATAGCCCTAACATAAGGATTTTCACCCGTCCCCTTAAAAGACACAAACGACTTCGATAATCCGCCTCCGATGGCGCTATTGTATCCTAAATATGTCTGATTACCATATCACACTTTGAAAATGTCTTGATCACGCTAAGAAATATGTCTCTTCTAATAATAGGCTCTAGAAACACAACCTTCCTATCTGACTATCTGAGTTCCTATCTGACGATTTTTCATCATGACATCGCAAATTTCGACGCCTATTAAAATTCTTAGTCTTTTATTTCATATCTAAGCAACATCAGAAACTGATATATAAACTCCTAGCTATTATAGTTGTTTCTATTTATAAGAAAAATATATCGCATAAGAGACCACCTTATTCATCTAAAGGATTTGAAGATTTATAAGTTTTATACAATGATTTTGTAATATTACTGTATATTTTTTATGGTATGATTTTGTTTTTTTTAGCATGATTGTTTTCTAATGTAGAGTTAATGAAAGTCTAATTTCTTTATCTGCAAATTATTACTCTGACGTAATTTTGAAGCATATTCAACATAGCTGAAATAAGTCGTGAATAATTCAATCTGTAATCTTTAATTCAGTTGCATCAAAAACTAACGATGTATTATGTTTGGCTATTATCAAGACAAATCTCTCAATTATTTATCGTTGACATATTACTGAGCCAAAAATTAACCCTCGGCAATTAGACCGTGTCCTTCACTAAATTTATCCTTGGCTCACCTCTGAAATTCTCTTAAATAGCGCATCGATAGCAGTTTTACATATGTCTTTATGTAAGCCTTCATATAATCACATGACTATCCTATTCAGTCATAAAATTTTGACTCGTTTAAAAATAATTCTGTTGCCTTTTACTTCATTTATGGCTCTGTATTTTTACCTGTCAAATTTTCCTGTATTAATCTACAACCCACTTCTTAAATCGTTCATACCAGTATAGGTCACCGTGGCATGAGGCTGAGTCAAGTGTGATTCAATCTCTAACTCTTTCAAACACCAGCATGTCATCTTCTCCGTTGCTAAACTCAAAACAGAGGCGTGATTGTCAAAATTATGACTCTGCCACAGGTGAAAAGAAATTCGAAATCTACGTTTCGTTTTCCGCACAATGGAGTTCAATGAGTTATGTGTCCCGACTGAAAATCAAATATAAAGCTCCTCTTTCTCTCTCTACAAGAATTTCTTTGACTGACCGAATTCGAGAGATCAAGGTGAGCCCATTGTTGTCACCGTTGGCTGTGGTCCAGAGACGCCCAAAATCCTTAGCCGAAGTCAGGCGTAGAGCAGTATGAAACCATAATCATATATTTCCGCCACATTTCCTTCCCCTCACCTTTTTAACCCATTTTGAACGACTGAATCTTCGATTGTTTCCTCTTCTCTAACTGCATCCGCTTCCTTTCTTTTAATCTTGGCTAATTAGTTTCCATATCTGTATCGAAATCGTCCCGCTGTACCCTATATTGATTCGTTACATTGTCGGTAAAAGCAGGTGTTATAATATCTCCCCATAGTAGAAGTTTGATTTTGCTAAGCGGGGTGATTGAAGTGACGACATGTACGCGTCAAAGGCTAATTGAAAAGTCTGACTTATTGCAATAGGAACCGGCGTTTTTAAATGTGCCTGGATAATTGCTGAAAATCTAGTTACTCGTAGATATAGCATTAAGAGAATGCGGAAAAATTATCACTAATTATAAACTCAGGTTAAAGCGGTTGAGCTCATCAGAGAGCGTTGAGCGTGGTTCTTCTATTAATTGTTGCCAAATGTGGGTGGAATTTGATACTTTTAGTTAGTGCAGTTTTGATATTGCAAATTCGGATATAAAAACGGATGAATTAGGAGATATAATATTCTGAAACAAACCTTCGAACCTTTTCTTCAAGATACTGAAAGTATCACATTCGCGGAACATTTTAAAGTAACATTTTTCAGTTTCAAAGTATTAACAATTATTGCCCCGTTCCATTATTATTTTGTTCAAATTCTTTCTTCTTTTTAATGTATTGTAACTTACGCATTATAATAATTTCCTAAAATTCGTTAATTGCAAATATTTGCTATTACGTTGATATAAAATTCACAGGAACGAAAAAAACATTACTTGGTCAATAAATACATAGCGATTGCGCTGGATATGTATAGGGACCCCGGATAGTCTTGGTGCATGCACCCCCTGCCACACGCCAAAAGGTGGCTAGCAGGGTATACACATAGACATAGACAGATAGCCAAGTGGGTAGCGCGCTTGCTTATGGTGAAAGCGGTCCCGAGTTCTATTTCCGGTGGAAGCCCAGATGTGCGGAATGACCTCAGCTGTCGAAGGATTTCAACAATACTACTACTGTTAATATGAATAGTGTAAGCTATAATCATAGAAAAGGATAGATGAAGAAGTCTGCCGCAGCCGGGAATCGAACCGGCGTCTCCCACTTTCCGGATGGGTGCTCTGTCCTCTAAGCTACCACGACAGAACGATCCCTCTTTCAATTTCTTGGGCTATGATGGAACTCTGTGTACTACGGAGGGTCCATCAAAGATGGCTCCGATGTGCAAACACGCGGGACATCGAAGATGCCACCTCACCATCATATCAGACTTCCTTAAGACCTTCGTAACCTTTTATGGAAAAGGATAGGTCACGAAAGATGAAAATTAATATCTTAAAATGAAAATAATACAATTTTCTTGAGGAAAATCAATAAACACGGACAGCATATGTTCCACAATGTATACGATTGTTAAAGTAAATTTTATGGTATCTCTTTTGGTAATTAATTCTATTGTTAAACTAATGTGTTCATCACAAGCAATGAATTCAGCAATAAACTGTAATAATTTTTCAGTATTTAGCATAAAATATATGGAGGAGACCGAACATTTGGCCTCATTCATCGTGATGTAAGGCATTTAGAAATGTTTTCTTCGGAATTCTGCTCATAACATCGTTAAAAATTATAAATCTAATGAAAAATATGTTTTGAGGAAATACATATATCCATTGCAATGTCCTGTTGAGCTTTTGCATCCTTTTCCATTTCTGGATCTTCTTTGCAGAAGAAAAATATATTTTCCTACCATTCAGGAGTAAACTCAAGGTTTTGCATTATCATAAATATTTGAAGCAAATACGCGGAATATCTGTCAGAAACGTCGGGAATTAACTTGAGAGGCAAGGTCGTAAGTCATTTACAATTTTGTTTCATCGTGTTTATCCATTTTGAGTTCACACTGAATAATTCCAAATTACCAAAGGAGAAGACAAATTTCTCAAATGAATTTTCATTTCTCATTGAAGGAATACTCATGTTGTCAACGCCGGCTGTCTTCTCTTTATCGAGTAGATGTATCGGGAATTTCAGAAAGTTAAATATTTATCTTTCTCGAAAGGTTTTGTATTACGCAAGATATTCCTTGGAAAACATTTTTTGACGTAAATTTTTACCATCCAAGCAAAACTGGCAATGGTTAAGATGATACCGTTAATTTAATATATTATCATTTACGTTATACTTAAGTACCCAGCAAGTGTATGGCAGGGGGTGTGAAAACATCGAACCTATTATTAAGTTACCTGATTGGTATTTCTAATACCTTCAGGAAAAAAAGACCAGCAAAAGCTTTCCGATCTCTCTAAAATCTTCCGAAATCCCTTTGTCTTTTAGTCTCGAAAATTGCGCTGGCTGAGTACGGGAATCACGATATCTCGTATTTCGTCGTGGAAATCACTACTTATATATAATATATTAATAATTTCTGGAACAGCTTGTGCCTATACTCGGTTCTTCAATCCTTAAAAGATGCCCAGCCGAGGGCATTGATCTTACATACACTTCAGTTTCATTCAGTTTCTTTTGAGAGCAGATGAAAATGTAAGTCAACGCATTACGAATCAATTAATAAATATAAAAAATTCAAAATTTTAATATAGTAGTGAAATAGGTAATAAAATATCATGGTGCCAAAAACTGTCATCACACTAAATGGAAAGTAACTTTATTTTTTGATGAAGTAAAATATGATTCGATTTTTCCTCTAAGGACAAGTATTATATTTTACTGAATTACCGAAATTCAGTTTTATTTACTATACCACAGTGATTTTTCTTTGATTATCACACCAACTCGTACAAAAAGGCAATGATATTTGATCATTGAATTATCTAAATTTCCTTTGCAAAAATACTGAAGTATATCCAGGAACATGCTAACTTGACTGAAATTAAATTTATATTCCTACCGTTATTTTTCCTTTATTCGTACGTGAAGAAAGAGAGGTCACAGTATCGGATTACTTGGCCTTACGAAGAAAAAAGGTACGTGACCGAATGCTAGTCGTTTCCGGGGACCGCGGTGAAGGAATGGAGCAAACCCGTACGTAATCTGCAGACTTCTGCTTCCCTTGACCCCTCCGTGCTCCTCACCCCAGTCCTTCCTTCTGGGTGACGAATGTCTTCTCGCCTTTGCGACAAAGGTGAAAGTTTACCGCTGTTAGGCGCGGAGGTCGCTTTCTTCCGGTAGATGGGGCGGTGAAAGGCACGCTCAACAGCTCTCAATACGGCGATTTATACTGTGCTCCCAGATGTAAATCGCTCCGATGATGTGCTGATAGGAGAACAATGTGTTAGATTATGTCTTCGAGAGGGACTCGTGACCGAGTCGCTAGGCGTGAGTTCCAGGCGTTGAAGTCGCCCATAGGGAGAGGAGCAGGTGACATGTACAAGGGCGGAACTGGATGTCTTAGAGGAAATGTATGGGCTGCTCGTTGATGTATGGCAGGATTCAGCGGGAAAGAAAGAAAGTACTTCGGAATGAAATGCGAACGTGACGGCCGAAGATGGAGTGTTTTGCATAAACTGGAGAGCTTCGAATTCCCCGTGAAATATATCTTTGCCGGCAAGTTTCTTGATGACTGAATTAATTCGTAAACTACGAAATAGGTTTGAGTTAAATACTTGAGTGGATGATTATGAGTGAATAATTTGGTGGGTATAACTACAGTTGAGTTCTGCGGCTTATTTGCTAGTTTAAAGCTGCTTTGGAATGAGGTTGAATTGAAAAAAAACAACGAAATGTTAATAATATAATAGTATCAAATCGTCTTTATTTGGGCGTGATTGAGACTAAAAGTCTCCTCTTCCATCGAACCCATCGTGATATTGCATACCGTTATTAATTAAAGAGAAAAGAAAAATGAGAAGAAATGCGGAAACAAAAAATCTAAGACGGTTTTACGGAAAATAATCCAGAAAACACCCACTAGGAAGGGGGATGTGAAAAATTGCGCAAACCTAGAAATAGTAATAAATCTATCTACATCTAAAGATGCGGAAGAACATTACAAGAACGAGATGTACATTATAGATACACTTCATATACAAATCGAAAATGCACAGTCGATAAATAAATAGAGTGTTAATAAATCAGTGACACATAATTATAAATCAATAATTAAATAAATTTTACATAATTATACATCCATATATTATTATACATACATGTACAATACATGACGCGCATGTTTATACCAGTACATGCAATTAAGATGGCTTATGCGATAACTAGACAGTCTACTAGTAGTAAATGAATAAAATGTTTTGCAATGGGAATGAAAATAACTAATTAGGTCGCATATTTCTATAAGGGAATAATTTGTCATAGGTAGACAATTAGCGTCTAATATAACCGTAACCAAGCAAGGAAGAAAACCTTTTTGTTTGTTTGCCTAAACATTTTTACTGACTCTCTAAATCCTCATGAAAGCGAAGAAAAATGTTTTTACTCGATTTCATCAGCTTTCAACCTTATCATATTAAACTTCAAAATACAGAAATCTGAGAGGCGTTTATTCGAATTTAAGCTTTAGATTTCGCTAAAAACGGCCGAACGTCTAATACATACGGCTACGAATAGTATGAGTGCCTTTGTTAATTTGACACGTATAAATTATGTGACGAGATGGTGGGGAAACACGAATACTGAAGATGCCGCTTACATCATTATGCCTCATTTACATACATACATATATCCTAGTCTAGAATCGCATTGTCGAAGTAGCGGATCTCTCTTGCTTTCATCTCCTTCTCGAGGCCACTTCCATCTATTATACTAGCATTCAAAGCAACGGTTTAAGGGTGGAAAGGGATATGGAAAACAATAGTGACCAAATTCGGGAAAGTCTCTAGGGAAACTTGGTGGAACTACATGATGATGAAACTGAAGTAAAATACCTTGAAACTCCCCAGAAAATTATATTGATCAATGGCGACAACATCAAGAGCCGTATCCTGCTGAGGTTATTAATAAGAACTTATGTGGAAACTTTCAAATTATTTTCTCCCTTGTTATAAGTTTTGAAAAGACATATTTATTCTTTTCATAAGTCTAATCTAAATGGAAACTCTAAAAATGACGGAACTCACTCTAAGAAGTGGAACTCTGAATACAAATGCATCATAATACAAGCATCGTAGAATTGCTTAGATTGTAAAATATATTTTTTAGTCCACCTGCTAGTATTAAAAAAATTTGAATAAATATATTTTTGAGAATCAAAAGGAAACAATATTATCTTCTGCAAATTTAAATCGATGCAAATATAGTCAACATGTGAAATTTTAATATTAGAATCCAATGAGTCACATATCAACGTTTCACAAATATCAAAAAGAGCATTTTCAAATGAATGTGACTTTATTAGAGTTTTCTTCAGAATGGATTTATTCACAAATACTCACCTACTAAGAAGAACTAGTTATTTAAAACCTATTTCGGTCTCGGTTATATTTCCAAAGGAATAATTATATCAATGAAACATGGGTTTCATTTTAGGTTTTTATTGGTTTCACTGGTTTTCATTCTAAAGAAAGATATGCTTGAATGACCGCATTTCAGATTACCTCTCGAGCCGTCAGCACAACGTTGGACCGTTAATCTATTTGCCTAGAAAAGCCATAAATCTTAGTTAGGAGTGATTTATTACTCTCACTTATGACAGGCAAAGATTGCGTCAATAGACAAGCGGAAGATATTCAGCGCCTAATTCGCGTTTAATTTACATTAAGCGCATTTGTAGACTTGGATGGGAGTCATTACGATCACGGGGTTTCGGAATCCAGAAAATATTTACCTCCTATCAGCAACGGCTGCATTAAAGGCTTAGTGTAAATTTACCAAGAATCGTCTATGATATAACTACATAATATTGCCTGTTTTTTCATCTTCCAGATAGTCCGTAGCTTACCGGACGATCGAGAAACTTGTTTTCTTACATAACATCAGTGATATGAAACGCTTAATCCGGCTACAAACTATAAGGTGCTTATAACTTTAAGGCGGTACTATTCGCTTTAATCTTCAGCATGATATACTATATATTCGTCATGCTTCTATTCGGGATAAAACTAAAAACATACGAGAATAAATACTTCCACTGACATATCCTACATTGTTCTACACTCCAATACGTATAATAAGGGATTTAAATTGCTCGGCATCTATAAACATGGGTTTTAGTATACATTGTTTTACTTTATTTTTTTAATCGGTATTTTCCTCATATTTTAAGCTACTCAAATAATCATGCATTTTGTACAGCAACTATACCCTGTAAGAAACGCAAACAAATCTTGCAAGCAGATAATATAAAAGGTCGTAAATTTGAGCGCAAAATGTAAATAATTTCAGCAAATACCTAAACGTCATTAGCATCTTTTCTAAGACTATTATAATAACAGATGGAAATAATTTGGGCATTAGTATGATATGAAATATTTCCAGTACCTGAGTAATGGTACATAGACCATGAAAAAAGGAAATGAATTATTCTAATTTACATAACGGACTTAAAAACCTAATCTGTAAATTCTATTTTGTAAAAGCACTTTAAAATTGGTTTTAAAAGTAATGCTAACGAATCCAAGATGGTTTTTATTCGATTCCTAATTTTCGAAGAAAAGACGGTTCCTCTTACGTAAGTAGACTGAATCCTTGTTTTATTTTAAACTGCATGATCCTTGCATCTACGTTCATTATATGACGTAATAAGTGCATATTTTACGCTTACAAATTAAAACAAGTAGCTAATTTTATGTTTGAAATTATCTGCATGCTATTTTGCATTTTATATCTTTGAAATTATCTGCGAGCCATTTTTGCCGGCTTTCTATATAAATGCACCAAATTTTTTGTGTTATATGTTTATTCCTACCATTGTTTATTAAAAAAATAACAAAAAGTGAAAATTTAAAGAAATTGGCTCATTTTAGAATTGGGCACGCGTAAGATTCGTGCAAATAAGATACTTGACAAACAAAATAAATCAGCATTTTTTTCAAAACTGCACGTCTTCTAACCCGCAATTAAATGCCAAGTAAAATTCTCGATTCTCCCGGAGACCTTTATCTCCATAAATTTCTTCACTTACGTACACGAATTTCTTGTAACGTAATGGATTTTAGAAAATATTTGAAAAAGGGAAAATGATCCTCTGCTCTAAGGAGAAACGATCTCTTCTACGGATGCGATAGGCAAATCCTCGGAGAGAGTTTTCCCTTCGCATATATTCGGAAGGAAAATCGCCGGCGTGGCTTACCTTTTGAAGCTTTCGCTCTCTATTCCGAAGGCGAAGCACACGACCGCCTCAATTCGGACCGACATCAGTGAAAGCATGCAACCGTAAATTTCGCTAATATTTGAAATGCAAATTTTGCGTGCATCCGCGAATCTGGGGCAACGCTAATGCGTATGGTGGGTAGTGTTTCGAATCGGAACTAAGGGAGTCGATGCCAATTGAGCGATCGAGCAGCCCCGATCCGATGAATAGCACTGAGATCATAGCGTTTGTAGGCGTAGTCATCTATCGCGCATGAATGTGCCAACGTCAGCGCTAATCTCGAGGGCTATGAAACTAGTCATTTGAGCCGTAAAACCACATGCCTATGCCATTTTCATTCAAAGTACGAACGGATTATGAAACTGTTTGGCCAACGTATCCGTCAACATTTGCGCTATTTAAGTCAGTACTGACGAAAAATTCGTGCGAATTCTATTGATTCGCTACGTAGATTTCCTGGCCCTTACATCGAGAAATTTTGCGAAACTTGATCTCAACTCTGTTTCCGATCGAATTAGCAATATAGTAAAGAAGGAATAAAGAAAACTTTGTAATATCCACTAGCCAGAGGTGTAACATAGGGGTTCAACCCCCCCCCCCCCCCAATGAGAACAACGTCAAAAATAAACAAAAACATGCAAACAATTGTTCTGGTAAGTATGCCATACGAACACCGCTGGAGATTCGCAGGGTATACGTGCTAAAATAAATCAGTGTATATTTTCCTTAAATTTTGGGAGGAGGTATTCCTGCCCCTCGATAGGCAATACAGTGTTTACTCCATTGTCCTAAACTCCCCATAGACAAATTCCGATTACGGTAGTGCCACAAGATTTTTATTATCAGGACCGGTTTCGGCTACACAGCCATCACCAGGTAACACAATCAGAAACAACTTGTGGATATTACCAAGTTATTACAGAATGACTTTCCCCGAAATCTGACCAAATGAGATATAGTTTGTTATTAACGGTAATATAGAATGTTACTTGCTTTACTGATGCATTCGAATGTGCTACGATAGATATTTTACTTAATGGTTTACGATATAGGCGACATACAATTTGTTTGCACCCATGTTCGTAACAAATCTGGAATCTGAAAATACGCGTTAGCGATCTATAATATTTTTTTACGTAAATAAAGACATACTTGTTTATTGACTAAACAAGTGTGTCTCAAACTTTAAGAGATTGCAGAGCACCGTAAAGAATTAACTACTTCACGCGAAGCACCTAATTAACTTCTTCGCTGGAACATTCACTACCAACAAACGTACAAACTGCAGTGACCACAATTGTAGTATACTTCGCATGAAAGCCCAACCTTCTTGATTCCCCCTTTAATAAATAATAGTTAAATTAAATTGTAGAGCGTCTGGCTTGTATTCCCGTAGCTCGAAGGCTCCATGGAGTACCGGTAGAGAAATACTTACCTAAAAGGGTTGTACCAAAAAATAAAAAAACGTGATGGCTCTCGTTCAAGAAACTAATCGTGGGAAATAATTCATGTTGATATTTGACCGCCCATAAGACCAGCTGCCTGTAAAACCGTAAAGGATTCACGCTCTCTTTCGGTAATGTGAGTATGCTTTAGATTGCAAATAAGGGTTCCTTGATGGAGGCAAACTGGGGAGCACTTTCTCGTAAACAAAAATTCCTTGCACCATAATTGCTTGAAAATTTTGCTTCATAATTAAAATGGAAACATTAATTCGTTCCTCATCCAACCGAAACATGCACAGTAATTGCTAGGAGAAACACTTTCCATGAATTGCTGATCAATGAAAACGTGCAATATTGCAATATAACTTCATGTCCATCGAGAACCGTAAAGTATGTCGGCTCTGGATGTTGACAATCTTTGGTTCACCTTTGCTATCGGAGCGAAAACCATGGATTCAAATCTAAGTGGGAAGACGGATGCTCCTTCCCTCTCTCAACTGCAGAAAAATATGTTTTTCATGCAATCCGATGCAACTGGCCTTGTGCTATTTACAGTCAAATAACACGGAGGAAAATTATCGCGCTGGATGGTGATTCACTCACACCTAACTCAACCGAAAGTGAAAATAACTCGTAATTGAAATCGTCGTAAATCATTTCCGGAGAAAATTAATGATATCATACGATAAGCGCAGGAAAACGGGAATTTTTCGTGTACTTAAGTTCGGAATCAAATGAAATCGAAGGTTAGGCTTCCAATGGACGTTGAAATTAAGGCCATATAGCAGGAAGACCTTCGAAATCGTGTTTTCCGTATTGCTGAAACCAGCGAAATTATCGATTCAAATTTTTTCTCTGAACCACCACCTTTTGCTTCTTATTCTTCTGTAGAACGTTACTCCTCTGATGCAAAGGTAATGTCAGTAATTACTATTGGGATAACCTTGGGTAGGCTTGGGAACGTCAAGAAACGTACTGTGACCTATTTTACAACCTTACTCACTAACATTTTAGAACTCCACTTTGGGAAAATTTGATTACATCATATTTTCATTGAACACTTGTCTTTCAAATAGGGGTGACACACCACCGAAATGGAGTACGAATGCTTTTAAATACCTTACCTACGCTTTATAACTATTTTAATCACATTTTGTCACAGAAACGTTAAACAAGATGGAACCAATGTTGTCGCAAATTTTCGTCGACCTAAGATACACATACCTCCGATAGAATAGCCTAAACTCTCTCAAATATTATCTGTGTTGAATTGATAAAGTCCTTCTAACAATAAGATAGCTATAAGAAATTCTACCGTCCAGTTTTGCTTTAATGAATTAGAGGTTTAAAGAGTGTCTTTTCGCCAGTAGTTCGCGCCTACTCGATGAATCGCTGTCTGTAAACACGGGAAAGGAAACGGATTAGCTGGCCTAATTAAAAATATCCTGCTATTAAGTTTTTGTAATACTGCCCTTTCGTGATTTAAGCCTCAAAAAAATCAGGATGATTAAGTAATTAAGGTGATTTTTTTTTAATTCAAGATTAATCTCATATTTTTTTCACTGCTACCTATTCTACGCTTCTAAAAGATTTGGCTTTCTGATGCTTCTAAGTATGGGTTTTTTATTGTGGGAACCTTACCTCACTGTGAACTGTAATACCAACATATCTCACCCGAAAAGACAGAGCTTCGAAGAAAAAATGCAATCAACGCTTTTCGGGATCTCTTCTCAAATTTGATGACGTAAATTTTATTATATTCTTCCCGGATTTTCTCATCTATTCCTTTCTCGCCGCAGTTTTTGTGGAATATCCTTCGCTGTGTGAGAAACATGTGAAAACCTTAAAATTTCGTGGGGTTTTTTGAGTAAGGATTAACAGACGTTCCTTTTCGCGGAAACGCCGTGTTTTGAAATCGGAATCCGCCGCCCTTACCCCAGAAAAACTGGATTGGAGCGGGAATCAGTTCTTCCTGATTCTTCGTTCTTGCTTTTCTGGTTCACTCCAAAGGTAAACAGGTACATCTAGTGGTAACATCTTTCACGCAAACGTCACCCAAATTTTCGTTACCAGGAAAGCCGCTTGAAGATGATAACACGTCATTCCTCTATTGCGTGAGTGAAGACGATATTTCAAGTTTGAGAGATGAAAGTTGGTCATCGGTTACTCACTGCAGCGGGCGGTTCGGTGCGACCTAGCGAATTAGGTCCGCTGCCTCTGCAGCTTAGCCCGATGTTCGCACGCTAGACCGACATCTGTTGCGTCACTTCGATTCTGCGTGGATATGTTGAGCGACCCCAAGTCCAGCTCCCACGTACGAGGACATGGGAGAGTGAACTCTCATTAACACGAGAGAGTGAAAGCAGGCGAATGAATCAGTTTGCGTTGGAGCATTTAGCATCGAAAGGCACGGCGTGGGGAAATTCTTTACGGTTCCTTATTTTGTCACACTAAAGAGATATTTGTATTCCCGTGTTTTGCATTTTATCTGAAGTACAGTCGTGTACAAGTCAGTCACGCTCTTGTTGGGCCGACACTCAACTGAACGACACCCACTTGATCGACACCAATTTGACCGACAGCCAAATGTGCTCGCCGTAATAGTCCGATGATATATTTTTCATATATATTTTTTTTAAGTTAAAAGAATTCGTAAATAAAAATTGAATATTAGTCATTTACAAAGGAACTGTCCAGTCTTCCATTACACATTGCAGAAGTTATTCAAAATATATTAAGTCCTTTTGAAAAATATGAAGGTATGTTGTGACCGTAATTTATCGTGAAGACGCTCAGTGTTTTGCGTGCTTAAAACACAAAGAAAATGAAGATTTATAATTACAAATATTGATAGTTTTATTTAATAATCATACATTATGAAATTCATGTGCAAACATTTTCATATTATTGCGGCGAGAAAAAATTTGAGGCATACATTTTTTAATATAGAATACATTAAATTTAAACTGGTAGTGGAAACAAAACAAAGTAGAACACCACAAGATTCAACCCATTACGTATTTCATCCTCAAAGAGAGAATCATCAGGGGTAAGGAGTGAATGTCACGGAGAGCGTGAACCAAGAGAGAGATCATCGAAAAAAACTAACGGAATTCGTCAGACTATTTGACGTTTTATTAAAATCTAAATCGATGTTCATAAGGCATCCTCTGTCCTTATAAATGTGTAGATTTTCCAGAGCATTGAGACCTGTGTTAGAGTTATGTATTAACTTTTAATTGTTGATAGAAATACTGTGAACATGATCGTCCATATGATTTGAAACACTGGAAAGAGAGTATCTGTCGGATTTGAAATGCGCCAGGTGTTCCTTAACTCTAATTAATGATAATACGTCTTGTTTGACCAATGTATATTATACCACACTCAGAGCAGAGAACTTCGTATATACCAGATTTAATTCATCATCCGTATCCTTAGTGGAACCCAACACATTTTTAAGATTAATATTATTATAATAAGGATTGAGGAAAGGTGAATTTCTTTGCACGGTGAAGTTGTGCAACTAATCCCACAGGAATAACAAGTGCGAAAAGTTTGTGTGTGCCTCAGTGAGGACCTCAGGCGGCAGTTCGTGCCACTAAGTCGGAGGCTACCCACCTTGCTCACAAAGCATTCCCTAAACAGTATGGAAGAAACGCGGCATGGTAGTTTAGTGGTTAGAATATCTGCTGGGAAAGTGGGAGACCTGGCTAAGCTATTACCATTTCTAATAACAAAAACGTTTAAAAACGGTAAGGAATTCTGTTGTTCAATTTCTTGGGTGAACTTAACAGAAGGCAATAAACCACTTAATTTTCCCAGGAAAGACTTCAAATCACGACCATCCAGGTCGTAAACAATAAAAGCATCATTCACGTGTCTATACGAAATTTTGGGAGAGCAATCAAAAGACAAAAAGCACTATTCCTCAAAGTTTAATGAAGAGTACAACTTAAGTTTCTCCTGCTTATGCAATAAAATGTGGGAAAAAGTTCTCACTCCATTTAAACGGTCACAAATAGCTGAATCAGGGGACAACGGAAGAGACATATGTTCCCTATGAAAACGTCAAAGAAATGGCTTTATATCTCCTCTTCAGCTTTAAGAAACGAGCCTTTAATACAGTTCTGATCTGATAAACACGTAATGATTCTTCTTAGATAATTTCCTGATTAACATGATCCGACATGTAAATGAAATTTTTTGTTAGTATAAACCTAACTTAATCTACATTCAGGATATTTATCCTCAAACACGAATTAATCTTTGCGTTTTCTGAATGTGCAAAGATCATGAGTGTGAATAATCTGATAATCTTTCTGAATAAGTTACAATAGCTAATACTGCACAAAAATTTAATTTAACGCGGCGATATATATTGGTCGATTTAATTACACCGATAGAGCCTTAGCAGTTATATGTTGCTGATCGCAGAATACTTTAAATTACTCCCTCCGGTTACTTCCTCGAAAAAACTCTCTCCCGCACTAATGCTTCTTTAAGGTTCGTGGAAACGCAACTAGGAACCTAATCAGGAACTTAATGATAGAAACACAAACGAAAATCTAGCAGGAACGCAAGTTTTTAAACATTTACTAGTCACGAACAAAACCCTTTGATTTCATTTCTCTCTTACGGTGGAGAAAGGGCTCGGCCGCCGCGAATTTTCTTTTCCCTTCATTCAGGAAGGTCTCCTTTTTATGGGTCACGTATCTAACCTCAACCTTTTTCCTCTTCCCTGCAAGATAGGTTAAACCCATTCTCTTTCTCTCGCCACGAAGGAAGAAGGAGTACCCATTCAATGAATGACGATGGACGCGCACGCGCGGGAAAGAATCGATTCATTGAATGGGCCTCGAATAGGGCATCCATAAAACCGTCAAACGGATTCCCTGGGAATTAATAGGAATATGATTTTTATTAATTGATTATTCTTTACTTAGGCCTGGTGTTACACCATATAGTTAGCCTTGAGATTAACTTTAACATTTGATTAAAAATTAAAGATTAACTTTATTAATTACTATTTTTATTATTTACTCGTGTTTCGTGAAATTTGCAATATTATTTCTCCCGGTGGATGATTGGCGCATACATTCAAACGAGAACTCAAATATTAATGATTCCCTTAATATATATAAATGCAATATTTCATAATGTAAAGCTGTTTTTTTATAATCTGTAATTGTATAAATGTTCACAGGAAGAATCGAAATTCTCAATCACGAGCGAAAAACCATAATTTGTCACGATGTAACTTAAATGAATACCTGGTAAAAGATCTTTTAGAAGGAAATAGCACTAAATAGTCAGAGCAAAGATGTAACTGACAAAGGAACGCGCGGTAAAATAACTTTTAGAAGGAAGTTATACTAAATGATCGGAGTAGACAATCAACGTTTTATGACGGATAAAAACCGAAAGTGAACCGAAACTAGTTTTTCATTGAACCGAAGCAAAAACCAGAAAAATATCATGGATCTATGTCCTTGTTGTGGTATAAAGCAAACTGCCGAACCGATTAAACTACACGTTGGCAATGGTTACTTCAGAAACCGGTATTTACTTTCTGTGATTACCGGTTTGTTACTTATCCATACTTACCCGTTGGCTGCAGTTTCGTTGGAAACCGGAAATTTCCTTTCTGTGATTCCCGGTTTGTCACTTATTCATACTTGCCCGTTGGTTATAGTTACGTTGTAGACCGGTCATTTCCTTTCGGTGATTACCGGTTTGTCACTTCGGGTGGTACCGGTTCGGATGCCCTTGACACAAGAGGAGGTGGCATGTTGCGAACCTCCCACGCAATGTGGAGCGCTCGTTGCACGCCCTCTTGCAATCCATTTCGAAGCACTCGAAACACATCTTCTCCAGCTCTCCATAGCCTTCACATCTGTTGATGACCAAAGGGTCCGAAGGAAAACTTTCCCCTCCTTATCCTCTCCGTCACCGGGAACACCCTCTCTACATCTTTTCTCCTTTGCGATAAGAGGGAACGCCCTCTGTCTCCCTCTTTCTTTACCTTCTGTCCCTTCCTCTGCCTTCCTCTCTCTCCAAAATCTACGTTCCCTTTCAACTTTCTCTCCGACACCGACCTCTCAAACAAAGCCCTTAAGAACTTGGAGTGGAGGATTTATAATGGACTCAAGGAGAGGGACAAGTTCGAAAAATAACGTCTAACATCCATTGATTCCACTTAAATCGGTTATCCCAACCGTAGTGTTCGAGATACGTGATCAGGCAATAGTTTCCGCGAAAATTATTGCCCATTCTCTCATAATCAGCCTTTCCGGCAATGAAATGTGTATGCAAAGGATCAATTAGCGGCGATGATTTTAACGAGCATTTCGATCCTCTAATGGAAAGGCGGGAATTGGAACAAAATTTGCTATAATAACTCTCCCGATGGATGAATAGAGAATTATTTAAATGAGAACTCAAATATTACTATGATTCCTTCATGTTTGGAGATAAGTACTGTGATATCTATCTTTGGCGATTGCAATATTTTATCTGGTTTAATTCATTGTCAGCATATATATTTGGATAAATACTTTGTGTCAAATACTCTTTCATGTAGTCTATNATGCAAAGGATCAATTAGCGGCGATGATTTTAACGAGCATTTCGATCCTCTAATGGAAAGGCGGGAATTGGAACAAAATTTGCTATAATAACTCTCCCGATGGATGAATAGAGAATTATTTAAATGAGAACTCAAATATTACTATGATTCCTTCATGTTTGGAGATAAGTACTGTGATATCTATCTTTGGCGATTGCAATATTTTATCTGGTTTAATTCATTGTAGGGGATCATTGTCAGCATATATATTTGGATAAATACTTTGTGTCAAATACTCTTTCATGTAGTCTATTTGCAATAAATGCATACCTATTAATTTAACGGCTGACTAAAACAGAAATTATCGTTTTTAGCCTAGCAGATTCCGAGTTACGTTTAAATTTATTCTATGTAACAGGAAGATATGTACCGAATACATATCTTCAAAGATAGTGATGGTTTGTGGGGTTTGGTATTTATGTATTTTAAGAAATCCTTAAAAATATCAAATGGCCGTTGCATAGGATATAATAAAAACGAGGTCTAAAAACAGTACTTACAAAATCAATAAGAACAGAAATCAACAAGAAGTAATTTAAAGGGAAATATTACAAAAAGACATCACAAACCGTTGATTAAGGATTATTTTTCCTACGAAAGAGACGATAAACAATAAAAATCATTAGCGATAGCAAGTCGAAGTTAATTTAGAGCAGTGAAATCATATCAAAGGAAATATCTTTCAATCAGAAATCCTCGATGCATGCATTCAAATACGAGGATTACAATTCAATTTTCAAACTCTTTGGCAGTTACGGAAATGCGTTAACTTCACCAAGACAGGTAAGAGGTGAGTTAGACATGGTAGAAATATAACAAATATTATTTAGCTGTAAAAGATATATCACAAACGAATATGAACATTGTAAAACTGTCTTCTATTTATGAAAATTATGGTATACTAAAGGATTTCTCAAATTGGTTGCCCCCCGATATCTTGTGACTCGTGACGAATTGCCACATGCCCTTCTAAACCGGAATAAAATAACAAGAAAAGAGGAACTTTAATTTCGAGTTGGAATTTTTGTTACTTTTATTATTTGTCAAGGATTGTGCTTCCTAATTTAGTAATTGAAAAATGTCAAGCGAGTGACGTTGATATGATATACATAATAAATCATCACCTTTTCAATCTCCCATTCTCTTCGAGGTTTCATACACCATTCCATACATACTTTTCTCGAACAGGTCTAAGAGGTAAATAGAAACCACTTTGAAATAACTAAATATGTAATATACCTTCATATTTATACTACTAGGAAGCTATTAGACGATAGAATAAACACGGCATCAAAACCGAACCTAAAATCTAAACCGAAAATACCGAATTTTCTGCCGGTTTGAAACCCATTAATGATCTCAAATCAATAAATTGAAGTCCTTGAAGTTGATACAAAACCGGAAATGATCAATTCCGCGCGAATTTTAGCTGCAGTTACGAGTTTAAGTAAATAAGTTTATAATGGTATGCTTCAGCAACTTACTCTGAATAAAATCGTCACTTTTATTTAACCAATCATAAAGGAATAACAAGTGTGAAAAATAGCGACACGACTGGGACACTTGTTATTCCTTTAAGTT
>KZ308541.1:201368-219650 GCA_000376725.2 Ladona fulva
GGTTTATTGAAATAATTAACAATTAAGGGTTTTTCAGAGCAATTATGTTTACTGAGAATATATTTGCATTATACAGACAGTTGTGGTCCTCTTAACTAGTGTCTCTGTCATACAAAATGTGAGGTGCAAATTATATTTTCAGAAATATTGTTTTTCATGGGATTATAACGCAAAATAAAGTTCAATATAATAGAAAGAATGTATTCTAGAATTTTTTTACATTAATTCTTTGATATCTTTATCCCTATATTTAAAATAAAATTATCAATCTTAAAATAACATTTTTTTACGAGAAAAATGCTTTGTCATCATCCTTTTGAAATGCATTTGGATTTTCTTAATAATAAATTTTAACTAATTGTCTAAAAAAGGCTTTTGATTTTATCATCATAAGTACAAGCAACCACTACTCAGCGGTAAGGACCAGCTTGGTGACCACAGGGCTACCTAATAAGCTAACAACGGAAACACTAGTGTTACAGGTGTTCGCTCAAGACTTTCAGAGTAACGAAACACTAATCGATACTTGGTAGAACATCTCCATAATTTATGAAGGATTATGAAGCAAAATTTGACTAAGTACACAATTTAAATTTCACCTTGCTTAAAACTGTAGAAACTTAACCGGCAGTTACCTATATTAGGGTTTTGTTTATGCAATATTTTCATCTGAAAATATAGTATTAGTTTAAATAGTTCTTACAAAGGGAAAGATTCTTTAACCCATATGTAGGGTACTTTAGAGGACGTATTGGAGACAGCCGTTTCCTTGAAGATATTTGGAAGCCCGGAATATCTGCCGATTCACCTGCTTCGCAAGAAACGCCGAATACGTACTTCGGCAACTACATTGCCATCTTCGGTGGATGAGGAAAACTCTGAACTCTTGGTCTCTTTAACCGCTGAAGTTAGAAACATATTTGCCGAAATAGGAATTTCGTGCTTCCAAGAAAGTGATTCAGCTCGTATCCTCAAAGAGCATATTCACTTACATAACTTTAATGAAGACGTGCCCACTTTCCTTCATTATCAGTAGTTTACCTAAAGGGAAAAATTATCGCCGATATTGATCTAATATTGAATGAGATCAAAGGGAAAACTTCATGCGGATTCAGTGACATGTAAATTAGTTCTTAAGCTGTTCACAACAAATTATGGGACCGTATAATAGATAATATAGGTATTAAGTATATTGATTTATTGTACAATAGTATCGTCGCAGTTAGACGCAAAGTCAGCTGCCGACGCTAACTTACACTACAATGCACAGCAGACGAAAACGATGATAAAAAGTTCAGCTTATGAACTACAAAAAATTAGTATTTAATCTCCTCCATTAAATACAATAGTTTCCAATCTCCTACATTAAACACCATAGTTTCCAAGATATGCTAATTTACGATTTAAACAGACGTAATTTACAAAATTATCTAAAACCAGAATCTTTACATGCACAAATACATAATGTCATTATAAAATAAAAAACACTGCCCACTAAATACATTAACTTAAGAAAAAAGTGTTAAATAGTTATAATTTATGCATGAACTCAAAACTACCAAGAAATAGCATGTACACTTGTCATTAGTACTTATAACGTAAGATTTTTTAGTGTTCCGGAAAAATATAGAAAATGGGTATATTAGTGTATCTCTTATGGTTTTCGCTGAGTGCTGAAGAAATTACCTTTTAGGAAACTGAACTGTTTTGTACCGTCTGTTATATTAGCCTTGCCTAGAAAATTGGAATAATTCATTTATCTTTTGCTGCTGGATTCTGAAAATGTGTGTTTCTTTCGTTTATCTCGTTGCTCACTGCTGTGACTACATGTAATATTCTGCGGTAAAAGCGATTTTGAATGATGGCGTAAACTGAGGTCCCTTTTTATTGAATGCTGTCAAAAGTGTCATTTAAAGGGTCTTGGTGCTGCATTATAGTGTAGATTTTCCACTATTCTGTCTGTATGATTCGGTAATGAAAACTACCTCACACCTCATCTCACCTAGTAAACTTCATTCCCCGGCTCCCGGACAGCCAAGCGGGCAACGCGGTCGTCTTCGGTGAAAGTGGTCCTGGGTTTGATTCCCGGAGGAGGCCCATGTGCGAAATGACCTTAGCTGTCGAAAAGATTTTAACATTACTACTTCTATCCAACTTTATTCCCTCTCTACAGCGTTGGGTCGCTAATATTCAAGTGATTGAGATTCAAACCGGCATGCTGAATTCTATATATATAGATGTATGAATAAGTTATTTCTTAATGATGGGTTTCCGACTGTGAATTTGTCGATAGATAAGAAAATACTTCCATGAGGTGTAACTACATTCACAGTTGGATCTGAAAGTGAAAGGCGTCACCAGACCGAAGTCAGATTTCTTTAGGGAAATTAAGACAATCTATTCCCAGGGGGATTCTTCTCTATTCTTAGAATTCTAAAAAATATTCTTCCTGAGAGAAATGCGTTCGTGTCGTATAAAACGTTCTCTCTTCTGATAAGATCGAAGTAGACGCAAAGAGATGGGATTCAGAAAGTGACAAAACCGATTTACCTAAAATTTGGAAATTATGTCGGGAATAAGATTTTGAATGAAGCCAATTTCCAAAATTCAGGAAAGAGATGTTCCGTACTAAATGCTCTCGAAATTTCAAAAAAATCACATTTTGACAAGTTAATCCTCTTTGGAGTCGGCAGACTCCTATTAATAATTAACTAAGGAAATTCAAAGCCTAAAATAAATTCGTTTTCATCCTACGAGCCACAGTCACTTTTAACACTTAATCAGATTTTAATCTCACCATTTCATTATCAAAGAGAGAAACTTAAGTAAAAAAATTATCTCGAATCTAGAAATTGGAAATTAACGTTATTCTTCCTGGTCACTCATAATTGAGTTCTAGGTTGAGATTGATACATTCAGTCACTATCCTTCATTTTATAGACCATTTTCAATGATAGAATTCAGATTTGGTGAGGGAACTAACGATAATATATTTCCGAATCAAAGATGCGCCTTTTTTGCGTTTTTAGAACTAAAATCGGGGCCTCTTAGATTTGGGAATTTACGTAAATTTGTTCTACATTGTAGTTAGCGGGGGTGTAACTAAGGATTCGTCCAGGGGAGGGGTAAGAGCAGTATGATAAACTTTATTGTCTACAATCGATGAGCAAGAATATTTCCACCCAAAATCTAACGAAAATAAATACTTAATCATTTTAACATGTATATCATGTGAATCTCTATCGGTGTCTGTATGGCATGGTTGCGAGAGGCCATGTGATTTCGTTAATTGTTGGCTCTGTTCTCATGGAGGGGGGGTTTGAACCCCCAAAGCTACCCCCTTGGCTTTGGCTCTGTTGTTGTTAAGCTCTCTCTATATTTCCTTTGATAGCTAATAGTGGAGGACATAAGGTAAATACCAACCTCCGAGCTGATTACCATGCAGATGAAATGATCTTAATAGAGCAGATTAGGAAACTTACCTTATTGAGAATTTCGGTCATTATTATATTGTATCTAGGGTACATTTTCCTGTAAATTTTCCTGCAATAAAGACGTTTACATTGCGTATATACTGGCACCTTCCGCATCGAGATTAGCTCCTAGAAAACTAATAATAAAATTTTCCACATTTTTTCTCTCTCATTTGACTCGAATTATTTGAAGAATTTAATTACGTTAATGTTTCTGTGTGGAGCACTTCTTGTTTGTTAGGTTAGGCGTTGCTTTCTTTTCGATCTTTATTAGCGAAGGTAGAGCGCGAATTGATTTCCTCACAGGCAATTAATTTCTCTGAGAATGAAGGGAAACTTTTCGAGACTTGCGAACTTTTTTAATATTTTTCCATTATTAATCTATTGCATTCTTTTATGATTCAGTAGATTTTTTGTGGAAAATTCGAAGATGACTAAGATATTGCCAAGCAACGAATTAATAAAAGACTTCGTAATTTTCACTCAATATTTTAAATAACGGCTGGTTTGTGCATACAGGTTGACTATCACCACGGGAGTTGACGTCAGGAATTAGTTTTAATTTTACTCCGATGATGGACGTTATAGACTTTGAAATTTAATATTAATATTTTTGGTAGTTAAAGTCCATGTAAATTATCAGCTTTTATTGGAAATATTTGATTGCTATATACTATTTATTTACGGGAACATCTTGCTTCCATTTTTTGTACATATTTCATTTGTAAATCTGATTTAATTTTAACGATCTCGACTCGCAATGTCGTACTCAAGCCTCCTTTATTACTTCTCGGAAATATTCTTATTTGATGTCTAGAATGAAGAAAGGCGTTGTGCTTTTTCCTCGACAATATCTTCAATGAAAAACACTATAAGGTTTCGATAAATAATCGTCATCGTTTTTTTATTATTCGTCGAAACCTGGTCGTGATGTTCATTAGAGCAATTGTCGTGGAAAAGGTACAACGCCTTTCTTCATACTACATGATGGATTTCAGCTGCACCTTGCCATTGACATTGACTTTTATTCTTTTGGGCAGTATAACAAATCCAATTAAGACAAATAGCGTCCTCAGATATGAAATTTCCCAGAGCAAGGTTGGACTAATTAAGTAATGCAACTATAAAAGATGAACCAGGGGCTCGGGCGATATCAGATAAATTGGTGGAGTATACGATAAGAATAAGTGGAAAGAATACTGCGAATACCTAATGAAAGATTTCCAAGACTTAGGATCGTAAGATTAGGTAAAAAAAAGTGTCGGGCGACCAATTATGAGTTGGTCAAGTGAAGTCGGAGTAGACTTTAAGTCTAAACCTGAAAGGAAGAATTGTATTTGTATTTTCTTTCGTCGGTGATAACTTAGATGGAAGAGGAGACTTCATAGTCTTTGTGTAGCACAAATAAGGACGCTATTCTTTTATTATTCACCCTCCTTACATCCTTCCCTGCTCCTTTTTCCTCATTCGTCCAGTCTCATATCCTCGGAACTTCTCTTTCTACATTTCATTCCACTACTCACCGTTTCGCATTTTCGCTCATTTTTTCCACGCCACTGTACGACTAATTCTCCAATCTCTTCTGCTGTTGGAGATAGTCCTTGCCATTCACTTGAGTTTATTTTCTCGTCCTCTTACGGCCTTGTTCTTATCTCCAGACGCTCTCTCTCTTCTCCAATAATCCAAAAAGGGAAAGAGTATACCACAACGAAGTTAATTTTTCAGCTAAGTCCCACCCAATATTTCGAACGAGTCCCAATCTTCTTCACTCCTTTCCAAGTTCCCGTTTTTCTCCCTTTCTCCACTTTGAGTTATTTGACGTGAAAGCCTAAATTGAAAATGGGCCTTGGTCCCTTTTCCCTCTGGGTTATATTTCAATCTTACTTTTAAACCTTCATGTCTGACATGGGGTTACTAAATGCTCTCGAAATTTCAAAAAAATCACATTTTGATAAGTTAATCCTCTTTGGAGTCGGCAGACTGCTGTTAATAATTAACTAAGGAAATTCAAAGCCTAAAATAAATTCGTTCTCATCCTAATGATAAGTTTAAGTTTTGATATTAATAAAATACTTCAATTTTATCCTCATAAATATTATTATTTAATCACGAATTATGTTATTATCGAATTTTCTTGCATTAAAATAGTTGTTAAATACATTTTATTTGAATATCTTGCTTTAAAATTATATATCATTCCACCATTGTTACACACACAGTGGATTGCGAAGTTGCAAAGACATCAGTAATCTGATACGTAAATTAAGAGTAATTATCAAAGAATTAGGAATGTTATTATTTAGGCATCTTGATTTACTATCCATTACTTACGTCACCCCAAAAGTAATAATTTAACAATAGAATAGGTCTAATGTAGTCGCGATATGAAAGAATTTTTATCAGTATATAATGTTCTACACCTGCAAAGATACAGTACGCCAGCCGCAAAGTAATGCGTTATTTCACCCGCTGAATAAATACATGGTCACCATCTTTTTAATTATTTAATCTGATTTAGAGATTCTTCTGAGGATATATTTAAGCAATCAATAATTTTTTTAAGTGCCTAGCCTTCAAATAATCGTTCTAGCTTACACAGTTTAACAAATTTTAAGTGAAAAAATTTAAACATAGAAACTATTTCTACGTTAGAACCTACACGTAACAATGTCATTATTTAAACATTTTTCAAAAGGAAAAATCATTTTTAAATCGTAATAATTGATTGGAAGCAAGGTATTCCATAGTCAGAGAAGGTTAATTAAGAGATGCCTGATTTTGAACGTGAAATTTTTACATCAAAACCCCATGAAGACATGGCTAAATCAGAAACATGAAAATTTGTTCTAATCATGCTAGAAAAATCATATTCTAATTTTCAGATGAAATATTACAGTTTGACCAACGGGAGGGTGTAGTATATTTAGGGAAAATACAGTACAGTAAAGAAACATACGTAAGCGTCACCGTATCTAAAGAATTTTTAGCTGTGCCTAAGAATTACGTGATTCACCCGATTTTTGTCGGAAATTGTGTAGTAAAACAATAGGTATATGTCTTACAGCAACATTTCTTATAGTTGAATAAAATCATTTGATAATTTTCTGTACTGTAGAATTACAATTACTGAAAATTCGAGTAAGGAAGTAATCTATAACTGATAAATAATTTAGTTTTAACCAACCCCGAATGACATCACGTCGACTTCTTAGATTCCAAATTTTCCTGCTCTGACAAAATATATCGAAATTCGCCTACTCATTCAAGAAACGCGATCTCGCAACTCGAGATGCGAACATAGCGTTGAGGTTATGGATGTATTCTCTTATCCGAGGCGTTTCAAAAACTTTTACCGTTATGGGAAAATTGAGGAATGGTGGTTTTCTTTCACTACTCATATCTTTTTCTCTTCAGAGAAAATTCTGATTCTTGCCATTCCAAGAATTTCTCTGAAAAAGGGAACCTTTCTGTCACATTGCACGCATAAAAAACTTTCACTTTCTTCGCATTCAGCATACGTCCTTACGATATTCGCAGAATTTATCTGGTTTATTTTTATAAGCCTCTTTATTGCTTTAGATGGAAAGTTGAGGCGATGTATTCTGTAACTTTGATCACGGGGCACCGGGAAAACTGCCACAGATGAATTCATCTTTCCGACGAGTGCAAGGATTTTACTTCTCTTTTCATTTGAATGGTCTCTTTCTTTTCAGCAGTAGTCAAGCTTAGGAAACGTAACATCAATTTACGGATGGAACGGCCAATAATGAGGGATACGTTTCCTCGTCATAAATAATCCTTTAGTAATATATTTGACATCGAATTAAAGAAAGGCCGGGAATGACTAATGCGACGTCATTAATATAAGAGAGAGACCACTGAAATTTTAACAAAAAAAAATAAGAATACTTTAATTTATTGTATACACAAAATAATATTAACTGTTTACGTAAGTAACAAATGTATTAATTACGTTAGATTTCGTCTGGAAATACACATGCAGGTGAACTTGTGAACATGGTTTACTAAAACTGTGAAACACAGAAAATTATTAAAGCATACAGAACGCAAACACTCAGAACACTAACAGTAAGAGTAACAATAGGATGGAGGGGTTAAAAGCAGTGCGGTCACAAAATAAAATACTAACTCATGAAGCGCATAATAAACCCTGCGTATTGCCTCTCTTTTTAGTCAAACTGTAGCAATATTACGCATTTCGCTTAAAAGAGCTTTTTGGGACAATAAACTTTTGCGAGTACACTTATATAATTTTACATGTATATATTGCTTATGCTATTATTTAGCTTATTATATGTAAAAATGGTAAACATTTAGCCAAAAACTAACTTTTAATTGTAATACCTGGAATACCGAAGTACGTTATGCAAAGATGTAGAAGATTGTGGATCAGTAAATCGAGAGAACATAATGACAAGATTCTGTCTAGATTTGTATGTTCAAACATACAACTTTATTTGGGGCAACATTGGGGTTTAATATCACAATACACATACATAGTGTAGTAGTCTTATTCATACGAGACCCGTTTTTTTTTAGGTTTAAAGTTCCGATGCATCCAAGGAACATATATTGAATATGTACCAAGCCTGTTCAACTCATGCAAACAAGTGCTGTAATTTGTTCATGAGTTCAGTATACACATATATGCTGATATTCCCTATAAATCACAGTGATCTTCTCCTGTGCCCTTTCAATGTTGATAACAGATTGATTTTATCAAAAGGATCTTAGTCTGCCAGTTATTTTTGGAACGATTAGTCATTTCATACAAACTTTGTCAATTTTTCAAATAATTCGTCTTCTCGTTAGAGACGATTTGTCGATATAAATGTAGTATCGAAATAACTCGTTTTTTTCGTACAATGCTCATTCACCATATAACACGAACTGACCTCTAACCCTCTAACTCATCATCACTGATTCTTTGATATATTACCGATAAATTGCGGAGAACGGTAAATATTATTCTATCTGGGACTGTTCTTACAAAATTAAATTAAATTTTCTCTTAACATCATGATGTTTGAACATTAACTATTAAAAGTGATAAACGTAGCAATAGAAGTGAAAGTTCAATTGAGGGGAGATATTACAGGATCAGTTATTTACCTGGGAGCGAAATAATTTCACAAAAAATGTTTGTCAAAATTATCATGTTTTATTGTTCACAAAAAACCATTTGTAGAAATTACAGGTCACTTGAAAGACTCTCGTGAATGCATTCAATGTAGATAACAGCCATATTGGGAATAAAATTACATTAACCTGTTTTCATTCATCAGACCTGACGATGACAATTTGTGCTGAAACCGTATTGTATTTCAAATACACGTGCGGAAATACGTAAATGTAATTACATATCCTAGTAATGGATCTCCACTCACTAATTATTATTGATTTTATCTCAACTAGTAGTTAATCGATTAGCATGTTCCATTAACTTCTATCCATGTTTCGGGAATTGGAAGGTAAAGAGAAGAGACAGATGAATCAGGTACGAGGGAAATGGAGTGCTCGTAGATACGCCATCAGCGCTTGAAAAAGTAATAATAATGATAGACAAAAAGGTTGTATTCCAATAGGTGGTTAATCGAACAATCATTATATCAACTGGAGCAATCGTAATCAAATTATGATGCGTGCTCCAATTGAATTTCGGTTATAGAATATTTTAGCAAATTTCATTTGGGACACAGTGGCTGCAATAGTCTCAGTTGGTTCCACCCTTTTAGATAGCTCGCAATCGATTGTGAAATTGAGTAATAAAATGACCTAAATATAGCAAATGTTTTTTGTCCTTAAAAAAACACTCATCTGCTGATAATGTTTATTATGTAGTAGATGGGCTTTTTGCGGAGAAAAATCACCCAATCGTTGGTCTTATCTTTAACCTCTAAAACAGCCGCTGTAAAAGAGTTCAAGAGGCTGTTCTCGAGTACACTTCGGTCCCTCGTATATGCCATAAATATTCCATTACAGTACCCTCTCCGAAATTCGCGCAACAGACATTTTTCCTCCCTTATCTCTCCCCTTCTCTTGTTTGTCTCCATCGCCTTAAATTAGTCTTTTTAGTATCGCATATCTTTTTCGCGGATCTATTCTCACGCATATTATTTGCCCCTGGGTCCTAACTTTATCTCTAGCTTTGCCCCAATGAACTCCTAACCTTACTATTCTAGAAAGTCCACTTTCCCTCTTTTATGCACTTACTTTCGTCGTTGCGTTCACTTTCGGGCATTTACGACCTTTCTTTTTTTTATTTGGCCCCTTTACGCGATCGAATTTCCCAATCACAACACGTTTGACGCATGAAAGTGGTCCTGAAACAATGTCGGAGATAAAAATGTAAGCAGATTGTGGGAGATTCGGAAGAAGATCTTAGATTCATCCCATCATCCTGTTCATGGAGAAGAAGCTATTTCCGTCCGTGGGAATTCTTAAAGGATCCCCATCGGCAGTCGGATTTTCGCCGCATTTTTCCTGGTCATCCCCTTCATCCCTCTTAACTTCTCGGATAATTTCGGAAGAGCTTTAATGCGCATCTGAGTTCGCCGAAAATGTATTGAGTCAGCGGATGGATTTTCCGGAGGAAATAATGGTGGCCTTCGGAGCCGCGGGTTTCCTTCAGAGACAATACTTGGCTTCATGCGCAAGTAAAATGCCATATGTCGGATAATTAGCGTTAAGTAGTCTCGTGGACGGAGTTATGAATATTCCGCGCTGAAATTTTAATTTGATTAGCGCGAATTCCTGCATAAAAGCATGGCTTGGTCATGTTTTCAAGGGTGGCCGGAGAGTACGTGAAGACGGGGATGCGGGACTTTAAAGCGGTGCAAGGTTAGTTAAGACGGTTCAAAGTTCCGATTGTCGGGAAGAGGAATAATACCGAGAACCAACTAGCCGTCTAGCCGGTTACTCTATGAAATATATATCCGAACTGCTAATCTTACAAGGGATATCCCACAGAGTAAGAGGATGTCCCAAGAGTATCCAGAGTGTCTTGTTTGATGATTTATTCAAATAGCTATTCCAAAGGCTGAGAGTGGGGTACGGAAGGCAGTGACTTTGAATCCCCATTATATAATTTCTCCAATCCCTAATTCCTTAGTCCCAAATCATTCTTCTACATCCCAACGCCAATGAAATCTGGTAGGTTTAAATGGAAATAAATCTTCGGGAAAATGATGGTCAACAACGCTACGATAAAATAAATAAATTGTAATTCTGTGAAGCTTAGATTCGTAACACAGTATACGACCGATATTAAGGTTAGCAAGAAACCCTAGGGGACTGCCGGATAGGGGTTTCTCCGGAATCCGAGTCACTAGGCTTAAAATTCAGAAAAACGTATGAACAAACAAAATAAAATGATTTTTTTAGTTATTTATTTAAATGAAAATTGATATTTATTTCTCTGATTAACTTCCATTAAATGTCATAATTAATTGAAATATCATCATAGTTTTAGAGACTTGTTGATAGAATAGACTCAACAGAAGATGATGGCTGAAGTTCACACGTAGACGTCATGCATGTCTTTAGATTATTCCTAAAGCAAGTTTCTGATTTATTTTAGAAGCAATATTGTTTTCATATATTTCGGTTTTTGTTTTATAATCTCTTTTTAATTTCTTGGGTCACTATATATTTGTCTCCGGTTTTCAGATATTTCGTATATGAAGTAGTCAGATAAATGGTCCCATAATATGTTTGCGCCATTTCACCGTTATTCCCACATACTCGTGAGATGTTACATTTTTTAAATCTATGGAATACCATTTCTCAGCAAAGCTATCTGAATGTTACTGTGCAATCGCTCATTTCTATCTCAAAGTTAATCCTGTGCTCGTGGGTTTTAGATGTAGTGTGAAACGTAAATTATATCGTATCAGGATCCGATAGATCTCATCCAACTCTCGAGAATATAAATGTTTAAATTAGAAAATATATCGATGGTAATGTTCCGATAGGTATATGGGGGAAAGAATCCCCGGCTAGCTGGGTCCAGCATGTAGAGAACTGCCAGAAGCTCGACGATGGTGTGGTATTTGATTTACTATAGAAAATGTGCTTATAAGATCTATGTTTCAGAATTGATTGATCATTTGTCAATGTTGATTAAGTTGAGTAAGATATAGTAACTATAATACTGTATTACATTAGTAAGCATTCGAAAAAATCCCCCTGATAGTGAAACCACTAGATGTCAGCACATTTCGAGAGAACTTTCTGATATAAATTCATAGAAAGTATGCAGAAACAGTGCTGTTCACCAAAGGGGGCCAATATACAAACTTCAATGGGGTCCCTTCTTTTCTTCCACCGTCTGCGTTATGAGAAATTTTTAATATGGCGTGATATTTCACGTTACAAAATTAATAGCGTATACTTACTTTCTTCTTACCATCTGCGAAATATAGAAGGTTACTTCTTTAAAATGGGGATCCCTTAAACTGGAGGCCCGAATGCTGAACATCCACGATACCACCGTCCTGGCCCGCCCCGGGTACAAGGAGCCATAAATCGAAAAAGTCATCCATTTTGTAGTCTTAAAAGAATGAAAAACATCGTAAAAGGATCTCATGAAAGGAATAACAGAAAGAGTATATATCTTTAGGGAATAAAACTGCAACTTTTTTCAAATATGATTATAGTGTATAACAAAGGCCTTGCCGTGAGGAATACCTGTATGTAGAACCGAATCTGATCAAAGGCTGATATAAATCTTTCACTGGCCGCAGTTGGGTGACCCCTGTCCTTGGCGGTGAATGCTTATACAAATTTCGTAGATGATCTCATCGATCACACTCACCTTGTTAAAAAGTTCCATTGCATCAAACTTTCTCTTTCTAGCTCCCACTTCTTCCTCTGTCCTTTCATTCTTGCACCTTGTTTCCTCTCCTCCTCTCTTCTTTTACGCTCATGTTTTTGAGGAGAATATCTTTGGTTGGTAGACTAACAGATTCATTGGTCTAACACTGGTAACTACCTCATTCATCTCCTCGTAATCAGCTATCTAAGCCATCATTGCGTATTTCGTATATCAAAAAGATAATGCAGTAAGCGAAGCTGCTCTCTATTGAGATTTCTCGTTGTTTTATCCCCTGGGACCTTGTTGACGTCAGTTCTCTCTTTGAATTTTCCAAGAATTAAGTTTTGCGTGGAAAATAAAGCTCCAAATTTTGGATTACTTTCGAATGAGTACACACTTGATGAGATTCGAGTTTGCAGATGAGCTGCCAGATGTTGGTTTATGAAAATTATTACTGATGTATCAGTGTGGCATCGTATAATAGATGCTAAACATCTGAGTCTTTAAATGAGCAGCTTTTGTCAATTTAGAGCTGCACTGGCCTAGAAGATATATTCTTATTAAAGCAATAGTCTTACTTAATAGAATATTATAATAATTCCCTATTGAATCCTCAGGATTTCCTTATGATAATAATAATCCCATTCTCACCAATACGAAGAAACGAGGCTTTTCATGTTAGGAAATATATTTGAATTCTTAAGCAGACCAGAGTTAAAATCCGTTATTCAAGAGGTTTAAGAAAGATTTTGCGGACGACGCATACTTTTAAACAGCCTCAGGTTATAAGAAGAGAACTTTAATGAAATGTAAAAGTTTTAACTGCGCGACAGCCAACCGTTGCTAGCTAACGCTTATGATTTCATTTTGTTTACTATTTCTTTATCTACATTTCGTGATAGTTAAAAAAGTTAGATTAATCTAGGCATTATTAATTCAAATGATATAAGTAAACTAAACTTCGTGATGTTCTCAGGAAAGAAATCTCAGGCAAATGAATTCTTTCACTCATAATGCGTAAGCATTTAGCTTGATCTAGTGCCCAAGGAAAACTTCTACTTAAACGATCCTTAGCGGTTCGTTATAACTTTATTAAAATTCTTGTCAATTTAAAGATATTTAGGTTAAACATGATAAATCGTTCACGCGATTTGGCGGAATATATAATGACTTTTTCTTCATGAAAATTTAATTATGAGTGCGTGTTATTTCACACATGTAAGTTTACAGATTTAATGTTTCCGTCTCATTAATTTCGCACCATCTGAACATTTTTGATCGCCTAGGGTGAAACTAGTAGTCTCGCAAGTAAAATAGAAAAATCTACTTCCTAGTGGGAATTCCATTCCTTACTTTCATTCTCAGGCAGATTAATGGATTTGGGAAGCTGTTTATTTAACACGGGACGCCTCCTGTGATTCGTGTAACATACGCCCTTTAAGTGCCATTCATTTCGGGAAACGCGATAGCATATCCGCTTTAAGAAAATGTTTCCCTTTTACCTAATCTTCCCAAACAAGACGATCGCCGTTAGATATACATTTCCGCCGCCACTAACAGCTTACGCCTTTTCCAAGTTTGCGGAATCCCGACTTGACGTCACTAATTCACCGCGCGCAAAACTTTTTCCAGCCGAAGCAGAATGAATTAGCGTCTTCGTAATGATAAGTCCACCCTAAGAGGAGCGTGTTCTTCACTATGTGAATAGCATTAGCGAATAAACGTGCGCGACCGGATCCTAAGATCCTGGCGAGGTTAGCCTTCCTGGCGAAAATTTATGGGAAAATGTATCCCGTGATATTGTGATATGCAATTAGTGCCTCGGTGGTGCCCTATGGACTATGAGTCCTCCGTAATTTCGCTTAAAGCAAGTTCGTTCGTTGCCGGACGTTGGAAACATATGAAAAACGAGAACCTCCTCGTATGGAAGTGATGGAACTCGGAATTATTTTTCATCCCATCCCTCCACATTCTTCCATCTACCTTTCCTGTGCATTTTCCCCCCTGCCTTTCCCACCTCCCACCCGTTTTAACCTTAAAGCAACCCATCATAGAGGGAATATCCCGTCGCACATCCTCTCCATACAAGACCGCATACTTTTAAGTCTACTCGCCCCTTTATTCTTCGCCCTCGAAGGCACTCCTTTGCCCTTTTATCATAGCCTATCTTTTACGAACATTACGAAAGGCGCCGTCCGAGGCGAGTCTGTGGAAAACATCCGGCTTGCAGAAGGTCCTTGCGAGTGAGAAATAAGGGTCAGGTTTAATGATGTCATCTACGTAAGATCGATCGATTTTTAGAGAGGAAAAAAATATTAGATGCAAGAAGCTGTTAAGATTCTCCCGGTTTTTCAAAACAGGTGAAATGGGTTTCCTGGATGATTTCTCAATCAAGGCCTCACCTATAATCACTGCATTGTATAAGCCATAATTGTATGTTATACAATTGGATTTCATTTGTTTAAAAATGTAAAGAAATTATCATTCGTATGAAACACGTTAATTTAACTTCTTTGTCTCCAGCAAAATACGCAAATTAGAGACGAAGCATCTGCCTGATGGTAAATTATCTTCTGGTTCACAATGAATTCTTACCATTATAAAAATAATTTCATAGCTCTTATTTGTATGGATTTTTACATTGTTTTGCACATTTATATCGTAATAACTTTAAGACTGAAATGCTACATTTAAAAATTTCACTATAACCAATGCAGAATGCAAGACGAATACATATAAGATACATCCATTTCACAATAAAAACCAGCAGGATGAAGGGAAGTAATTTTATTGGTAAAGGGATAAAGATACATTATGCAATCTGCATACCCCGCTGCGAATAATACTAGAAAACTTAATTTGTATAATAATTCTAAAATATGTTACTGGCGGATGATCCACATCTACTTATTACTCTGGAAACCTCCTTCGTCGGGGCGAAGATGCTGAAAAGAAATAAAAATTAATATTATTAATGAAATAACATCAAAATTTTATTTCATTGATACGAGTATGACCAATTTTCTGGAGTAATAGGAGTATTTCCGATTTTCTCGCACAAAAGGGCTCAAAATTGACGGTAAACACTTCAAGGTTGGCAAATGGGTCGATTCTTCGTAGGTGGTCGTCGTTCCTGTCGGTAACTCCGCGGTCATACTCAGGACGTCATAGTCCTCACTTCCGCCCTTCGACAGCTATTTTCTTCCTATGGCAATTCGACAACCGATAGAATGACCCGACTTGTTTATTACCTTTAGGCACAACAGCTGATTATATGTGATACTTTTGTACATACGGCCTCTAGTGTCAAACGGAATTTTAAGTTTGACGCAATAATGTCGCTCGTTTTAATGACTGCGCAAATGGACCCTATTCCTCAGGCTTCACGTCAAATTGAGTTTCCGAAGGTATATTCAACCAGGGACCGAATTGGTAGCCTTCAAGGCCTTCTCAACGTCGTGAGAACTATTTCTTTACAAACTATAGGTCACAGTTCATCTCGCGCCTTTGAAACAAATCTTTTAATTTTCTCCGGCGTTCTGCTACTCCTTGATTTATTCTTTCGCGGAATCTTAGATTCTCAACCGTAAGGAAATTGCACATTTTATTTATCGGATTCACCTAAGCAAAACTGATACAGTTGATATTTTTTGGAAAATAACTTAAATTGTTGTGATAGAACAACGTAATGTAAAATACTAACTAGCGATCCAGGGATCACCTTTGAATATTTTTTTATTTTATTGGATATTGTACTTTGCATTTATTTTCCCATTATAAAAAGTACTTTTTCTTCTTTTACAGGACATGGAACTTTCCTCTTAAACTGTCTTTTTAATACGGCGAGCAAAGATATCGCATGAATAGCGTGGTCTTCAACGGTTCCCGCTGTTTTTTCTCAAAAGTAGACAATCCTTGGAACATCCTTAAACATAATGTGCGGCTAAAATTGTTGCTTAAAATCAAGTTTCAAAAGAGTTGCTGTTAAATCACATTCCTTTAGTTACCTCGAGTATCGTACACAGATACGATTAGCATTTTACGCTATATAGGTGCTTGGGACATTCGGTCATGTTAATAAGGAAATTGTGTTCGAAAAATACTTCTTGTGGACGTGCAAAAATGAACAATAATACTCTTGCTGATTGTACGAAAAGCATTTGTTAGTCCGCAACAAATGTGTGTCACTTAAAACGTAGGCCTCAGGAGAAAACTTTGCTGGATACATTTTGAGTTGTAGCAGCTTGCATTACGTTAAGATGTGGGAAAGCAAATTTACTGCAAGATTAAAATAATGAAAGAATAAATCCATTTGTACAACAGTGCAAGAACTGAGTTGCGTTTCGTGACAAAACCGTGTTCTGAAGCCACGCGATGCTGGAAACTGCGATAAATCATCTTGGTCAACCGCCGGTCTTCCATTTCTTCACCCTCCTGAAGACGAAATTGCTGGGTTTGTGAGTGGATAAATGGACAACGGAGATGTAGCTGTTTTCTGGGCAAACTGCTGCAAAATGTGTCAACTCCATCTTTGGACATCGTACAACGAGAATTCGAACGCTACGCTGCTCCTGAAAAGTAAGTAAAATTTCATTACTTTCACATATTTTCCTTGGCCATCTAATTAGAATCGTCAATGATTCTTCAGGACACTCCCGGAATTGCAAAATAATATGTAAAACCTCCCGCCTCCCGGATTGAGGCGTTTTTCTCCCGTTTTTACTAAGCTTAGTTCTCCGTACAGTTCGCGCTCTAAATTTATAACTTTCGCAACATTTCTTACATAGTTTAACGCCAGCTGTCCTCTCGAGTAATCTAACTGAATTTTTTTCTTGAGATATTAGAAAATATTTTCTTTGAGTAATGATAACATCAGATAATTTCTCTTATTCTTTCACGGAAATTGAGTTAAATCGTCCAAAATGATCTCTCTAGGTATAACTAGTTCCATTGTAATAAAATTGCACATCCGTGCTGTTCATAAACGAAGGATACATATTCCATGGTAGTTATACTTTAGATACTCCTCCCGGATCTCCCTCTTGGAACGAAAAACATACGGAATCAACTCCTTAGGAGTTGGCAACCCTACATAAAACGCATGCTAATTTGATATGTAACGAGATTTCGGGTAGGAAGCTAATTTTTACACACTAGCATAGACTAAAATCCAGGTTGTGTTCTTATATAAATATCAATACAATAGTGCTTTAGATAATAGACTCACGGTCTCTTATTTTGCCTCTTATGTTGTTGATGGCGTAATTTTCGCTAAAACACTTGTCTTCCATTGTAAGTTGTTTTTTAGAATACTATATATACATATTCTGTGATTAAATTGCCCTTTTACTCTGCAGTTCCAGCAAATATCCCTCGCAAATGTTGATCTTACTCACAAACGTACACTACGGATTATTTTCGTTGTGACAGAATAGGTAAAATTAGAAGTAAATTAGAATTACGGTAAAATTGTCTTCTTGTGATGTTTTTTCCTCATCATAACCTAAACCGTTCTTTATTGGTTTTATAGACTTTTTAGGCTTTAGACTATCCTCAATGTTAGCAATTTAACAGTACCTTCGGAGTTTGCAAGCCTCATACGAGTCCTCTAGTTGTAAACATTAAAGTTCGATTTCGGGGCATTTTATTAATATTATTTCTTTTGAAAACCTAATATTTTAAAACATCCCATAACAGTCACTTCCAGTCCATTTTAGTTGAAATTCAAATCTTAAATCTATTAAGATCATGTTAGTATGGAATACTACATTCTGTTGAGTGTTTTCCTGCTGTGGAATTTTTTTCTAGGCCTTCAGCTTAGGTTTTTAATCCACAAATTAGTTTTCTTCTTGTTCTTTAGCAAGCTATCTCTTTCTATTCTGTCTTTAATCATGACGAAGGGTTAGATGTAAGAGGAGACTTCCTAGTCTCAATCTCGCCCGAATAAAGACCGTTTATTATTATTATTATTAT
>KZ308541.1:219829-342530 GCA_000376725.2 Ladona fulva
TATTGTAAATTAAATTGGATATTATTTTTTTAAATATTTTCATAACGTTTTCCATGTTCGTAATACCGTTCATTCTCGTCATGCATTTCCCACTGAACTCGTTCAACCCACAATTCTATATAGAAGGAAATATTTAACACTTTGTATTGTGGTAAGCATTTGCTTACAAGGAGGAATAAGTAATATTTCTTTGTCCATTTGATTAGTACAAATATTTACTCACTAGTTAATAATTACACTACTACTACTGCAGCGATATAGATCAGTAAAATAATAGGTGTTTCTCTGCGTAAACTTTGAGAAGGAACAGCGCGCCTTTTCAATTGATGAAGGTGACGCACGCTACTCGTGTTGTATTCTCATCAAAATTTAGAATACCCTGCCTTATTCATTTATAAACGTTATTTCCTTACGCTTTCCCATATTAGGACAAGTGGGGTTTGTTCTTATGCTCTAAATTATATTTTTTCCCAAGATAAGAAATTTCACAATGAAATATCGCACTGCCGACCTGAAAATTTGTCCGTAGTTTCATCAATGTCGACTGGTTTTATCATATTCTTAGACTGGCTCAAAAAAATATTTTGCGCGTCTTTGGAACCGAACTCATAAATCTATACTTTTGGAACAATACCGCAGCATTTTCCTTTGTGATACCGCAATATTTTCAACCACAGCCTCGCGTTTTTTACGCTCTTTTTCTTTAATTTTTAACCTTTTTTAATTTTAACCTTTATTATTTTCATTTCCAGTCGTTTTTTTTTGGCACTTTTCTAAAACATTTATTTATTTCAAATGGTTACCGTAGCCTCTACATGTTTTTATTTTAGAAAAGTTAAGTCGGCGCTGCGACTTTCAGAAGTATATTAGGAATTTTTAATGTGACCAATCTTTTCAACATCGTGTAAAATAAGTAGGAATATGGTGAAAATGGATAATTTGACCGCCCGCCAGCGGGACCGAGGACCAGTGCGGGGCTCGAGACGCCCCCAACTTAAAAGAGCGAGCTAGAATCCGAATGTGTTTCGTTGATACGAGTTAGGGTGATCGGAGAAAACTTCCGGTGGGGTTGGCGGCCCTCTAATCCCGGAAGTATCCGCGTCGGATTCGAACCCGCGACCCTTGAGTTGGTTATCCAGGGCATCCCCGCCCGCAGACCACTAGCCAACTCGGTCAAGTTTCAGAAGGCGAAATTTTAGTAATGATTCATCCTCGCCCTCGGCATAGGCGCGATTTCAAATTCATACTTTCCTTTACGCTCAAATAGCTGTACTCATAGTTAAAATTGGACGCCACTTGAGCATTTTCTTGAATAGAATGACAATTCATTCCTCAGCGAATATTTTGATGTTTTCGTTAGTAAGTTAATTAGTCAAACTGTGTAAAATAAGAATTTCGCAGAATTGACATTCAGTCAATAATCCATTTAAATGCTTTTTAATAAGAGAGACAAAGAGTTTTGTTCAAGTTTTGTTAAAAATTTCAGGTATTAGTACAACTTTGATGTTTATTAAAGATTAAAACTGTAATAATTTAATTAAATAAATAAGGTAATTAGTCCCGTACTCTCAAGCGAATGAATTGTGCATTACCGTAATTTTCAACATATCTCAAATTTTATAGTTAAAATAATTTTTAAGGTACTATTTTATAATTGCATCTTCAATAGTTATTTTTAATATAATTGTATCTTCAATATTATTTATTCTTCGATGATTATAATCTTCAGTATTATTATATAATATATAAGGTTATAATGTTCGGGCGTTTCCACACGGAAACTCGCAAATACATAATACTTATAGCAGTTTTTCAATTATTTATTAATGATGTAGTATCTACTGAATCAGATATGCTCCAGTGTCCCTTTGCATTCAAAAGGAATATCCCAGAGTAGAAGGATGTGCTTTAATTACTTGCGAATTCAACTTAGAGTATTGAGAGTTTTTCTTAGTCACTTTCTCATTAACTTTACGATCTTTTGGTGAGCATAAACACCGCTGATATTGCGTCGAAAATGGCTTCTACGTCAAGGTAAAGGAATGCAATTAGCAATCATAGGCGTGTTCCTTAAATGACTTCCCTGTCATTCCTAGACTAGCAGCCACATCCGCTATGACAGCGGAAGGCTTGTGAAAGAGAATTAGGTGATTAGAGAAGATGAGGAGTGAGGTTATTTCCTCAGCTTGTGTTAATCGACGAGGATGCTATGAGAGGAAATAGTTGACGGAAGTGTAGCACAATGACTGAGAGTGGTTGGATCCTCGATCCCTTTGGGTATAGAAAGCTTTGAAGAATAACGCGACTAGGCAAGATGAGGAGTGAGATGATTTCTTCTGTTGCCCTAAATAGACCAGAAAGACATGATTGCTGAAAGTTGTGGAATTACAGCGCAAGACTGGTGGATCCTCCTCCCTTTTGGATATACCTAGAAAGCTTTGGAGAGAGAATTAGGCAATTAGGGAATGTGAGGAATGAGGTATTTTGTCATGCTTTTTTCAAATGAAAGAAAGTTGGAACACGACTGTTAATGAATTAGAGGTTAAAAAACACTCCTTAAGCCGTATTTTGGCAGGCGGAACTCGCATTAAGAGAGAAACGGGAAGCTCCCATTGTGGAGCCCCCCTGATGATGGAGGCATTGTCTCTGAAATGCGCATTGGGACTTCCCAGAAATCTGTATCGGAGATTCCCGTTTGTCTCTTAACGCGAGTTCCGCCTGCCAAAATACGGTTTACGGAGTGTTTCTAAACCTCTAATGCTTTTCTCTCTTAGCGAAAATGTTACGAAGGGAAAAAGTGACCGTATTAAAAACTGTTTTAATAGTATTCCATATGGAGGGTCCAAAATTTGTACCATTATTCATCGTCACTCATAGGTCATCATTTTGCACTTTAACTCAACTATGAATAAAACTGAGACAAAAGTTGGCGAAAGCGAAGCGAAGAACTCGTACATTATTCTCTATCCTGTGCCAAAAGAAAATGAAAATGATTTCCTTATATTGGATATAGAATCAGGATCAAGAGTTTAGATTGGTACTTTCAATTCTTTCTGGAATGGCTTCGTTGCAGGTCTCCATAACGTAATGAATGAAAACTTTTACACGTACCACGAAATATTTTACTGAACCACCTGGTTTCGCCATTTCCTTCCCCAATCAAATCCTCCGTCGTTGATTCCATCTCCTTCCTAAAATCCTCATCTTAACCCCTAGCCCCTCCAGGGGCGGATTTACGCTATCAGAGACCCTAGGTGCAAAGGTCAGATTGGAGCCCCCTAGGAGTCATGAATAAAAACTCGAATTTTTCATCAAATACACAGATACGCATCCCGTAGAAATCTCAGTCGCTTCAATACGGTAAGAATAAACAAAGAGGTTGCGAATTACAATACAATAGTATTCCTTTGAATAGCAATAAACGAAAGACTTTTTTTCATTATGTTGAGACATCAGACCGCCTGTCTCATGAGAATGCGTGTGATGGAGAGTTTCTTGCCTTATATTTCCATTGCGTGCCATTTAAATCACAGTAAATGTAAGACGTTTTCATTACATGCTGACGTAAGTATTGTAAAATATTCAATAAACGTATCACTTAGATTTACTCAACGCGTATAAAATTCTTTCTTGAAGCGTAATACCACAAAAGTTTGTTATTAAGAAATTATAAGCACAGTCTTATTGAGGCCCTCGTGTGGTTGAGGCCTTCAGCTAGTGCCAACTGCGCCTAATTATAAATCCGCCTCCGCCCCCTCCTTACCTTCCCCTCTTTCTGTTTTCGGCTATACGTTTGAAAATGTTTTCAGTATCCCTCGCCTGATGATTAAGCGAATGGTCGAAATCGTGGTCGCTTAGTAAAATATTTTGCGGTATGGGTAAAAGTAGCATCTCTGCATTCTTTAGCGTCGGTTAGATTACATTTTAGAAGCGGTCAGTCGACCCAAGTCCATTCCGTCATAGAGGAACGAAACCTCCGCAAACCGCCTTTACCTTACAAGGCCGCGTACTCTCTCCAGTCCTCCCACTCTCTCTGCCCATTCCTGTTTCACCCACGCTCTCCTTACCCATCGCCGTGCTCATCCTGACCTTGAAGAGGACATTGGGCAGTCGAAGGGTTTGAATCCACGAGCAACCGCGCTCTGTGTACTCGGTTTAGAGGTAAGGAGCCAAAACACCTCTGGGAGAAGGTTAGCTCGGGTGTTTGTTTCGTCGGATGATTCGCAGCGGAAGATTTTTGTCTCTTCGGCGTGAGAGGCACTCCGCATTCCACGTGGAAGAATAGGCCCCTTTTATTTGCGCCGTGTATTTGCTCTCCAATTCGATTCGTAGTTTTCGTTATCGGTGTTAATGCCGCCGTAATGAGAAGTGTCGTCAGGGAGGCCGGAACTCGGAACATAATGGAAAATCTGTTTGCGCCGCGCGGTTGTGCTTTGTCACGTGTTGTTTTATAGTTCGCGTACTTTTCAGCGGATGTTAATGGTCGATGACTGCCTTTTGGTTCTGCATGAAAATGAACGGGCGAATTCTTTGCGCAATGCGTAATATGCGAGAGCGGAGCTCTTTTGCCAATGGTATTCTCGGCTTCGCTCGCTCACGCAAAGTTTATAGGAAGTAAATACTAAGGGAGGTACGTCAATTTCGAAAATAAACGTACTCAAAGCCCATTATCTGAAATTAGAGTTTTCGTCTCTCGTGTCTGTTTATGAAGATATCATTACGGAATATAATAATAATTTTAATACTGCATCATCTGCATACAGATACAAATCACAGTGCTCAATCACAGAGAAAATATCATTAATGTCAATGAAAAAAGTATTGGGCATAATACAGAGCCTTGTGGCACTCCATTGTACATACTTGCACTTTCTCCATGAGTCACTTAATTTCATCATTAACTTCCTGTTTCTTACAAGAAGGGGAGTGTGAAAAAACCTGCGAAACCTACTGATTGTTATCTAAGATTGAATTAAAAGACAGGTTAAATCACATCTGAAAGTAATTAAAAAAGACAAATTGTACATATACATTATATAATACCAAGACATAACAACTAAAAATAATTTGTGGAAAATATCAGCAAAAAACGTCTTGATATACAAATACAACGATTCCAAAAGAGGTTAGTACCAAGATTGCGANATTAATAAAGAACATTATGGTATTGGATTGCAATAAACTCAACGGTATTGGATTGCAATAAAAGCTCTAAGTGCGTAGATAAGAAAATTTAACTGAATATTATATGAGTAAAGAGAAATATTACATGAAAAAGAAAAGAAATATAAAATATTATATGATTATAAACATATTTTTACCTATCAAGATAAAGACATTTCAATGAGTACAATATAGCTAATATCTGTACAATATAGCTAATATCTATGCAATTACAGTCTAAGCTACATTATATTCATATATAAACAGCTACATAACAATATATACAAACATTACATGGGACGGCAGACCAAATCCGGGTATAGGTGGTAGGGGGATTCTGAGGAAGGTGGTGTATTATGATACATGGTTGAGATATGCATGCACCCCCTGCCACACGCCGAAAGGTGGCTTGCAGGGTACAAACATAGACAGACATAGTTTACTGAATTCTTCGATCACACAAAGGCGTGTATAATGGTGAACACGTTCTGTCAGTAGCACAAGAGACTAAAGAAGAAATGGAGATTGGATATTTACTCAGAGATGATCTTATGGGAGCTATTTTCTAGTCCTTGTGGAATCTTTTTATCGATAACTGGAACTGTTGGCATTTGAAAGGAACGGAGAGAAGGTAGTTCAACAGAGGGCATGTTTAGATCGACAAGGGTAATCAAATGAGGAAATGAGGTTTATGTGCAATGTAATGAACGGTTCAAAAACCTACCGTTACAGATTGAAGATTTTTTTCTGTTTGGTATTAGATTGAAGACTGGTACGCTGTCTCAGTTTTTGGGTGCCCGCAACTTTGTATTTCATTACAGAAGGTCAATGATGGAAATAATATTCATCAATTTTAAAGAATTTAGTTCTAACTCTTTCGAAAAAAGACTTTAAATTATCAAAGGAACTTATTCAGGAAATTAAATGAAGAAAGACGAAAAGCAGGTTTTCAGATTCTATAGTGTAATTTAATTAGGAAATAATCAAGTCGCTAGCACCATTTGTGGAAATACATTATCATCGAGAGATATTTTCCGTTCAGTCTTTATCTATGTATGAATGTACTTTAGCGACGGGTAAAATATCTCCGACTCCATTACATTTTATTCTGCTAAAGATGTAAAGCCAATGTAAAGTAAATTATATCGAGGAAAAGGCCTCTAGAGGGTTGCATAAGCTGAAGGATATATACCGTAACCACAATCGAGGCTACCGTCTGTTTCTAATTCAGCAATTAGTGTGTAGTCATTATTCAGATTATTCCCATAAACATTTTCTGGAGAAAAATACACTGAAACATAGCTTTCATTGCGGAATATCAATCTTTAAATCAAATTTCTATCCTGAGCAATCATGATGATATGCCTTTTAGTACAGGATTGATTACAATGTGTCTTTCATTTAGTCTTGGCTCAGGCCTCTCTTTAACTATGAAAATACGAAGACATATCAAAAGTGATTGTAAATTTATACATATTATATCACCGAAAGAAAATCTTGAAACTCAAAAGATTCCTAATTTATCGAAATATTTCTGTTTATGCATTCATGTAACGAATAAAGTATGCATTGAAGAATAACTTTGAATGAATACTACAGCATAAGTGCTCATAATATGTAAAAGCGCAGTCTAAGCCATGTGAATGATATTCTGAAACCTATAAATGAGCTCATAACGGTTCGTCCTATAATGGCGTCCATGTCTTGCATTTGAAATCGCATGAAATATTATAGTATACAATGGAACCTCTCATTCCCTTCGATCTCTCGCAACATGTTACGGAATCCACTCTCTGAGAAGTCGCCAAACACCGACGTTTTTACAACGCAGACAGTGTATATTATTTGCAACGAATGCAAATAGAAGTAAAGTAGACAAATAAAACATGGTTTGAGAAATCGCACCCATTGTTTGAGGTGCATCTTTGTAAGATTCGTCGTCTACGTACCGCGAGGCATAGGAATTACGAATCAACGCATTGCCCATCCTTTGATTTTCACGAAAGCAAACCTCTAAACCTTCATGCATTTATTTTTGTCTTCTTTCATCGGCATGTATTATTCATATCGTCCACCTTTGGAACCGGAGTGTTACGTACGGATATATTCATACTCAGTTGCATAAGGCTTATGAATTCGTTTCATGTGCTTTCCCTCCAGGCTTATTTTCATGGAGACCTTCCCACGAAATTTTGCTTTCAATCGCTTTGCATGTTTCGAATTTTTTTAAATTAAGGCTTCAATGGATCGAACTTGGTTCGAGTGATTTCACATAGTTATTTTCCCGAAGATATTCGATCCAATCGTTTTGGGCAAATGTTAGTGAATTAGAATTCTCTCGCAGTGGAGTATTCAAATATACTCAGCCCTGAGGTCATTTCAACCTCTCCACCGTCAACTACTAAAGCTCTAGGGAGATAATGAGACTTACTAGGCACGATGAGGAGTGAGGTATTTTCCCCTCTTTCTTTACTGGGCCGAAATGCTAGGAGTCAATAATATCCTTGTCAGTAGAACAAAATAATCCTCTGAATAACTTTTCTCTCATAAAATTAGAAATGACCGATGTGAATTAAGTATCACCCATGCCTCATTAAATTTCATTTTATTATAATCATGAAAAAGACCGCGAAAAAAATAGACTTAATATAAATCCTCCCCTAAACAAAAAGCCAGTTGAAAAATCGTGATTTATCAAAATATTGTTGCAGGAACATCTACATCTACATAAATACCCTGCAAGCCGCCTTTCGGCGTGTGGCAGGGGGTGAGAGCACCTTGACTCTACTTCGATCGATTGCTTTCGTGTATCGTTCGCGGAAAAAATGAATTTTTGAAACGACTTGTTCTAGCATCTATTTATCTGATTTTCCTCGCAGTATTAGAACGGCCTATATAACATGGTGGACGTATTATTTCAGCTACATCATCTGTGAACGTGCTTTCTCTAAATTTATTAACTAGATATATCCTTTGTTTAAGCCTTCTTTCTTCGGAACGAAGGTTATTTCTACTCAAATATATTTCAAGATAAAATTGGTTTAGATAACCCTAGGTTTTTATTATTTACGGTAATTAGTACCTCAATAGGAGTAATCCTGGCTATGTCATTCGATGCTTCTCCCGGAACTTGAGTAAATTCGCTGCTAAGTAGCTTAAAATGAAATTCCCTTTTATTCGAGGGCTAGGAATATCCTCATTCAATATTCCGGCAGCCGGGTCATCTTCGTGATCTCGTGAACCTCCGCCTTCAACTGTCTTCCCGCTTAAATTAAGGGACGACCTCGCGTCATGAAGACCGCGGCGTGCACCTTCGTTTGTTTATCACCGTCGTACCACGCTTCGTCGGGCGCCCCAAAACGCCGGCGGGCGTAATATAATAATCCTTGCGTGGTCATGAATCTCTCTTCTCCCATCATCCTCCTTCCAACGCCTTTGATGGCGAGGAAAGCCTTTGGCAGGAAGGAAATAGTTTCCCCAGAACACGCGAATTAAAACGCCTCCTATCTTCAGAAGAGTGAAGTCACCACGCCCACTCCCAATGCCTTATACGAAAGTGATTTTAAAACGTTCCCCTAAGAGTCCTTCCAACCCCCATATCTCTAGGGTGCTCCCCAGAATGATGGAAGCCCTTGATGAAGGGTCTATTAGGTTTCGTATCTAGTCCGCGCGTGATGGAAATTGCTAATGGTTATGGATGACCAGGTCTATGTTTATTGAGTCGGTGCCTCTGTAATCTTGGATTCAGACCGCTTCTGGAGTTATCTCCCTCAAAACAGGAGCTTGATTCCACGAAGTTTCCCGGGAATTTAGGATTGGAAAACGGTCTTTTATCGGCGTTTTGAGATGTTGCGTGGATAGAAACGAGGGCGAAATTCTTCCGAGGAGGTTACGTGACTTTAGCACGTTAGAAGAGGGTTTTAGATAATGGTTTGTGATTTAAAAGTGGTGTTCATGTATTTCTGGCGTTCCGAGAATTTTCGGTGTTTTGAAGAAAACATTCAGAGGTGGGGTTGATGGTCTTAGAATTGCGAGGTTTACGAATCGATTACGGTAATGGAACGTGCATAACATAAATATACTTACCCTGTGTAACTTTTCGTATTGAGAGATGAATGCGATATTCACGTCAAAATATATTTATGATCAGTTCTCTTTATAAGAGCTGTATCGAGGATTCTTGAAATTCGTAATTGCTTTCAACGGTAGGCTGAGCCAATGAATGAGTTGCAACTTAATCTATCAAATGATAATAATGAATGGAATGTGCAAGAATCGGCTTCGAATATGAACGTGGAATTTGTATTCTAAAAGAAGGGGGTCGTATCGCTTCCTTTCAAGTAATACTATCGATGAGAGCATGAATAAGTTACGTAATAAATATGAATTCCATCTCCTGAATAATGGAAGAGGTCTTCAATAAGTTTCTCTTACTAAGCAAACGTTTATAAATTAATATTTTGAGAATGTATGCATTTACAAAGCGCTTTCACAGTTCATATAAAAGTAATAATAAATTCTTTAATGGAAACAGGAAGATGATCCCAATCACATCCTCTTCAATTATAATTATTAATTACAAACACGAACAAAGATTCCCCAAATGGAAAAATCCAATTGGCCGGGACTCAAACCCGGGACCTTGGGGTTGGAACGCTAGTACTCCAATCACGCCGCCGGTATAAGATGTAATGTGAAACATATTAATAACGATACGCAATAACAATAAATTAAAGAGGTAAATCCAACTCTTGGCGTTTACACCCCCTGCCATATGCCGAAAGGCGGCTTGCAGGGTATATATGTAGATGTAAAATAATTCAGTGAGAAACGTCCAATTCTAACCATGTAGGTATTTGCGCCTTTATTTTTGCGATGAAATTTCTAAACAATACGAGAAAGGAGTTGGAAAAGAAAATATTTCGGGTTATAAAACTAAATCGGAAATGCAGAGTTGAGAATATGAATTCTGCAGTCATTTTCCCAATTAATCCTATAGCAGCGTCATGGAGCTGAGGCTATAAATCACCGTTTCTGCGAAGCCGCGCCAATGAATTTCCCTTCACTATTTGAGGGTCTTCCGGGGTCGAAGTCCAGTCATCATTTTTCTCATGAAGCCAACTGGTTTTTTTTAATTTTGCAGTTGATCAGAAGCTTTATCTTGCTTTGCGCTTGCGGAGGAAACTTTTTGATTTATTACTCGCCTTTAAATGTTTCAGTACCCTAAAACATGTTTTATTTACACTCTAGAGTACATAAGAACCATTTTATGAAAAAAATATAATTTTAGCGATTGGATATCCTTCCACGCTTTTTTCTTTTTAAGTTTTCTAAATTATGTATGATGATGACTCTGTCTTGGTACAGGGTGGAGGAAAATGTATATTCTACATTTACTTTAGTCTAAGTCTTACATACGGGTATGATGATATGAAATCAACTGAGGTATGAGTGATGCTGAATAATGGTTCGAATCGTATTCATTTTCCAATTAAATGTGCGTGTACTTGAGTACGTAAGCTATCGCACGGATTCAAAATGAAACTGCAAATACTATTTTCCTTTCTTTGGAATTTCGCTAAGGAATAAATTAATTTTGAGTAACGATCAATGATAGTAATGTATATAAATTACATCAGAGTTCAGTTTATGAACATTTTTCAAATATATACATACAAGCAGTAAAGAAAGAAGAATCAAGCAAGTAAACTGCCTAGGATAAACAGAAATTGTGAAGTGACTGGGACCATTCCCAGGGGGTCTACCATTTTCTACGCAGGTATTCTAACCGCGAGACTACCATTTCGCGTGGTAGTTTTGTAGTTAAACGCTGGATGGTCGTTTAATGGTGAGAATACCTGCCCGATACGTAAGAGACCTGAGTTCCTGACCCTGTCATAACGATTTCAAAATCTTAGGGAATTCTCGACATTAGCAGCTAATATTGACTCAATCAAGCGCATTCCCTCATGTTAATGATTTCACTGGGCGCGAAATGATAAAGGTGATTCGGCTTCAATCTCGTTCGTAATTACTTCCTAGTCTTGGTTCCCATGTAATTAAAGTCGAATTTGAATTCGCCAACAGTGGGAACAAAAGAGTTACGAAACTCCGTTTAATCGGCGCCTCTTATTAAAAAAAGAAAAAAAGAATCCCAAGAGGTCGACGACTTCCGAAAAGGTGTTATCTGACGTCATCGACGTCGTTTTGCGGCAATCGACGACCTCAGGACGCTCCTACGAACGCTTTTATATATGGCAATAATTTTAGGTTCCGATACATATTTAAAATATTTCTGTTTTCAGCTTTTTCTCTGCCGCCTGGCAATTATTCACAAGAAATCACAAGAATGGAAGAATTATTCATCTTCAATTCGTGACTAATCGTTGATCGACAGATGAATTCGATTCCGATTGCCGCGACTAACTGGTGGAATTTTAATTAACGTCTCCTGTAACGGTTAAGAGATAAATAGTCATTTTACAACCGATGATTGCTACAGCTTTTATCTAATATACCTTCAGCGGTAGTCGGGATCTCTAATCTTGCCAGGGTCACGGTAATGCAACCCTCTAGGCGACGTATTTGCATAACTGCCGATGTTTCCAAGCATTTACAAAAATATTCGTTTCCCGCAACCGATGATTTCAGGGAACGAATCTGTATGAGCTATGGCGCCGGTGTTGACAGGCGATGACTGGTAAAGGGGAATGACATTTCAGGGAAGGATGATGACCCTAAGTGGGTACGATGAACGCTAGTCGAGATGGTGAATGGACTAATGGTTTTTTTCCTCTCTATTATTTGAATGGCCGAAGTCTCATGAAATTTTATTGCCTCTGGAGTTTCGATGCCCAAAAGAACGGTTTTACGTGACTAAGAACTAATGAGGGAATTTTTCTGAAATACTTCGTCACAATACCAATTAGCTGTTCCCGCGTAATATGCCGATTAAAAAGAAAGGATGAACATAACTGCTGATGAACTGATGAACATTTCCGGTACATCTGTGGTAATCTGTGGTAAATTTAAACTCCTTACCTTTCACTTTTCTATATTTTTATTTCGCTCTTGACGCTGTCTGCCAATGCTAATTTCTGCAGATTGATCAACCATAGCTATTGCCCGGATTCTTGAAGCTCGATTGCCACCGCCGTTTTACCAGATTTTGAATGTGATAAAGCATGAAAAATCATCACAAATCCTAAAGAAACTCATGGTTATTATCTGCATTTACGCTGATATCCTGCCTGTCGTCGAATGGGAGACGCCAATGATGACTAATAAGCGGATGCAGGGGAAAACTTCGCTTGCCCATTCTTCTCATTAATAGTGTCACTTTCTATCTGGTGCATTTGCTTTCATATTACCATGTAGGAGTAGCTGTACTAAATAAAAGTGATGCATGTAAAGTTATCTTCCATGTTATTCTCGTTAGTGAGAGAGTAAATGAATCCGTTCATGGAGAATCTGCTAGAAATCGACAGTTTTACTACAAGGGAGTATATTGCTGCGTAGATCATACATTTACATCTGTATTTGTATCCTACAAACCACCTTTCAGTGGCTGGAGGTTCTGACATTACCGAAAATATCTATTAGCCAATCTGCCCGAAAGTAGTTTGGAACCTGAATCCCTTACGATATAATGAGGCTTACTATACGACTATACTGCGATGACCTTATGAATAACAGTTTTCATTGTGTTCACAAAGAAGAGACCAGCATGAGTAACATTATTCAGCATCTATCATGCCTCAGTATTTTCTATTTTATAACGAATAAGAATACAAGAAAATTAATGAGAGATGCATTTTCTCTATCTTGTAGCAAAAGAAAACGAAAAATACAGCATTGTCTTTGGTGTTGAATAGTTAAGTAACTTTTCACGAATTTTCGTACATTTTAAGAATTAATAATCATTAGATCTCATTATTTAAGACGGAAGCTACGGAATTTATGGTGGCACGTTGGTGAACGACGTATTTGTTTAACGACGAGCGGCTGTGATAAGAAAATGGCTTAGATAACGACGCAGTCTTTGGTTTACGACACCTTCTGGTGGAGATTGGCAATTAAAAACTTCTTTTATGGCTCTATAGTTCACTAATTATAACTTTTCGTATCAAATGGTTAAATAAACTAAACGTACCACATTCTGACAACATCAGTTTTATCTGCATGTTTCACGTATACTCATGGTTGTGGAAAATCGGTCTTTGCTTAACGACGACAAACTTGGAACGGATTACCGTCGTTAACCAAATATTGCCACTGTATTTCCGAAAGGGGTGAACATTTTCAAGTGAAGATTTTTCCGAAATCGAGATAATGCGAAGTTCGCCATGGTTGATACTACTGGCTTGTCAACTCCACAAATCGTTCTCATGAAGTTCACGGAACTCATTCGAAATAAATACTCAAAAGTATAAAAATATCGGTGTTGTATTTTATCGTGATTTATTAGCGTGCCGGAACATTTTTAGATAAATCTGAGATAGGGCATGGGACATTAATATTCTGTTACAACATGTCAAAAATCGAGCGACTATCGGAGCCCCTCACGCACGCTCCACCTTCGACCAACTGTTAAACAAATTTGAAACAACGGGAAGAAAAACATCGCTCTGTTTGGCCGCCGTTAGCGACTCATTCTCAAGCTTTGTCTCTCTCCGTTAACTTTATTGTGCTCTCTACGGCCTTGGCGCCAAGAGGAGCAAATGGAAGAAACATTAAAAAAGGATCGAATGACTCACGTTTCAACTCTCTGAGTGCGTGGGGAAAACGTTTTCTTTTTTGGCCTTTTTATGACGCTTACGCCTCCGCGTGTCGTAGGAGTTGTGATGAACGGCAGAAGAAAAGGCAATTTTATCACAAAAAGGAGAAGAAAGAGAAACGAAATATGAAGGCGTGTGGGAGGTCAAAATGAAGATCGTGGAAGTGACGATTCGAGAATACATGTTCATATTGACGAGCATGATTCCGACATAAATTCCGACCTTAGAGAATCGGCAAGACAAATTGATTTGTAAATTTTAGAAAAATTAACTTAGTGAATATCTCCATCTGTTCAGCACTCAGCTCGGAAGCTACTTCGAACCTCAACCCCTTTAGAATTAGCTAACAGAAGTTCTTAGAGGGAATGAGGCTTACTAGGCAAAATTGGAACAGGAATTGGATAAAAAAACCCCCTCCTTGAACAGGAATGACCACACCCATAAAATAGAACCCCTTCATCGAAGAACCGATGGGGCTGGATATTCATTATTAATAGAACCACTTACCAAAGGAACGCACTTCGCAGAAATGTTTGAGCCTTTTCCTCCGGGAGTGCGTACATTTTATGGCGAGGCTGAAGAAAGCAGCACTAATAACTAACTGGGATAGGTTTGGGAGAGTTACTAGGCTTTCTATTGTAAAACTATATTTATTTTATGTACATTCCCATTTATTTACATTTAGTACATTTAATCTACACCATCCGCCAATGGCGCATGGTAGGGGTGTAAAAAACCGATGATCCTATCACACCCTAGCTGCTATTAGCTTCATTAATACTACGAGGGTAAACGACCAGAAGTAACTATCCGTCCTAGAAATCACTTCCCTGAATCGCTTCTTAATTTTCCCTCGGAGCTTAGGCACGTTGCTAACTGGACTTACAATAAACAAGAGTTATTGACATGAGTTTTAGTATACCTGTTTCCCTTATTCTGTTATTATGGTATATACGTTTTTTTAATTTTTATTATATTATTTTTACTATATTATTTTTAAATAGGAGATTTTTTTAATCCTTGCCACCAGAACACTGTTCTGCTTGTAAGGTTATGTACAATAATAAAAAGAATGAGAGATTTTTTGCCCTTTTCTTCTTCGGTGGAACATATCAACGTTTGATTCCATAAATACGAGGAAAATGTGGGAAAAAAATAATGAGCCATGAGTCCAATTCCTATCTTTTAACGCTTTAATCTGAATGAAGTATTCCATAATGTAAATACGCAAGCTATGACAGCATACATAACATCCATGCTGAATTACAGAAAGCTCAGATGCTGACATCTTGATCAATTAAGTACTCAGAGCATAGTTTATGAAGAGCGTTCAAGTTCTTAGATCTCCAAATATTTGCCCCAGAAAGTTGAAATGTCTGTCACCTCTCGACGTCCGTAAAGACTTATACATTTTTTACTAAGTCGTCGCCATGACCCTATGGCTGCTGAGAACATTTCTTTAAAGGTTTTTTTCCCACTGGAAAAGTGCTGGGATATCGAGGTGCGTTCAATTTTTTATCAAAATAGAGTGTTTAGGAAGATGCAGACTCTTTTAAAATATATGGCCGGAAGACTTTATCCTGAAATCTATTTCTGAATTAGTAAAACCGATGGCAGCACTTTAACGTTTGTGTAAAAAATTTCAGAGCATTCAATTTGGAATTAACAATCTTTATTCCACAATCTTTATTGCCACAGCAACATATCACAGCAACTTATCACAGCTAACAGAAGGACTAATTAACTAGTAATTTAAATATATATATTTCCCCATCCTATACTTAAAAAAAACATAAAATATACTCCATCATAATTATCGCTATTGTATCACTGAAGATGAAAGAGGAATAAGACCAACTTATATCCGATACCACAGGGTTTAATACATACGTGTGTATTACTTTCGTCATGAAACACTACCATAAAGTAGAGGCTGAAATAGTTGATTGTTTGTTTGTTTTGTTATTTGATTGTTAAGACTGGAGATATTTTTCTTTTTAATATGTTACCTCCTTCCCTTCACCTGACGATGGCATGATCTATGCCGAAACCGGTCGTCATTTAGGTTTTTATTGCCTCGGGGAAACTTGTACAGGTATTGTTTATTAAATATGGTGTTCTATTCATAAATTTATGGTAGCAGGAGCATGGTAAAGTTCAAGAAAACTCTTAAGAAATTACAATTTAATGGATGCTTTTGAATTGGATATCATACATATATGAAAATTGGGACTCAGAATAATATAAGTGTAGGGTTTTGAAATCATTCTTCAGGCACCTTTACTAAGAATGTTCACGTAAAGTATGGATAAAGGCGGGATATCGATTTTGCATTCTATATTTTTGTTATAGAAAGTTTCTATTTAATCGAATATCATATGATTTTCCCTCAATGTGGACTTGATAGCTTTTCCTTAAAAGACGTATTGTTTCAGCCTTGAAAGTTCATTTAATTGTGACTAACTTCAGTCTTAAGCAGCTGCAACAAGTAATTCATATTTTATTTACGTGAATGTATTACCCATAGCTCACCTTAGGCTTGTAATGTTGTAAATAACCTCAATCAAACCAGATGTATAAACAGATAAATGAGGCATGAAAGAACACAATGTACCAAAGCAGTTTCCATTAATCCCGTGGATGAGAATAAAGACGCGGAACTGTGACGGATGTGATAGATGTATTTGCAGCAGTGTTACTGTCATCGGGAGTATACATGTGGGGCTCCAAGGGCTAGTGATGCATCTCTTTTATCCTGGCAGCTTCCTGCTTCTTAACCAAACAGTTGTAACCCTGCGAAGAAAATTAAATAAAAACTCTGTCAAAACATAACTATTCTATAGCTACTGCGATATCATTAAGGGAAATAATGCCGGTCTTCCTAAGGCTTTTGATAAAAGACGGCCGAAGAGTTGAAGTTTAATCAAGTCAGAAGAAATTTCGGTCTGATTTTTTTACTGAATTAAAACTCCCATCAGTCTTACTATCTGATTACTTTATTGGATTGAACCTTAACCTTTCGACCATTGGCTACTAAAAGCTTTGGGAAAGGAATGAGGCTTACTAGGCCAGATGAGGAGTGAGGTAGTTTGCCATTACTTTCCTCATTGAGACAGAATGCTATGATAGGATTACGCCTATGTTAGTATACCACAGTGATATTATGACACTTAACATTGAAGTGACTGAATAGCATTTATGATAGAGAAAACTCTAAATTAGTTAAACTTTCCAGGAAAGGGATAAGGATGTTTTTGCACGAATATTCATGCGGCTAAAAATATTCCCAAGGAAAAGCGGAACCAGAATATCTCGCCTGGAAAGAGGAAGACCTGGGTTTAAGTCCCGGTCAGACTTATTCCCTGTCTGTTTCTCCTTGGGATTATTCACTGTTCAGGATGTTCAGGATCAATCGCACCATAAAGGCTATCATATTAAAACAGCCATGAACAACGCTGGGACAGAAAGTAACTTAAAGATACATTTTCCTCTTTTCTGTTCTAAGAGACAAATGAAAAATAATCGATCTGTAACTAGCTGATGAGCGATGCTTCAGTCTCATAGGGATCTTTCTCTTACGCGTAGAGTGTATGCCATGATTCAGTATTATAAGAGTCTGGTCTCCGGAAGAATAATCTTCCGCTTTTGCGAATCCGTCCTAGGACCAAATGATTTTCTCTTTATCACCCTCCAAGCATGCACTTGATGCCGAGAAGTTCCAAAGAAGCGGTGGCATTCTTCCAGTCAGAGGATATTTCTTTCCGTGGAATTCGGAAAATCCGCGAAGGTATTGGCACGCGTATTATTTAGAACGTGGGAAAGATTGAGGAAAAGCGGGAAAACTAGATGCAATGTGCGCATCCCGCATTCTTTTCGATTTATCTTCTTCATTGTGGGTTTAATTCACGTTAACAAACTCCACTCAATCTTCGCCATTTCTACATCTACATAAATACCGTGCAAGCCGCCCTTCGGCGTGTGGCAGGGTGATATTTCGGAATATTCCGAAGATGGGGACAGGAGGGATATTTCGAAGATGAATAACTCAAAGTTAGACAAGGTGATGTAGTTTGCGAAAGATAAGGGACAATAATCGATTCTCCTTGTCCAAAGGGGACTACGCCACTTTAAAAGATTTCAGAAAAGCAATGAAGCATTGTAAAGCAATGAGACTGTGTCGGAAGGAATGTTACTGAGTTTCGGGATAGACAAGGTAAATTTTCGTTTAGATTCTAAGTCCAAACTTGGCGGAGTGACAAAGGCTTGCCTAAAAGCACAAAAGATTAATCGTTGGAAGTAATTCACAATGTGCGCGTTTGAAAAACTACCTACGCAGGTACTCCGAGATCTTTTCTGAAATTTTCATTTTTCTGGTTGAATTTGACCTCGACCTACTCTCCAACCTTATGGTTTAAAGTAAACATTTTTGCGCTTAACTACAGAGTATTCCGAAATATAACATTTTTTAGGTGAATATCTTTTCAGAAAGTCAATTGTATTATATTTTTCATTCATAGTTCTAATAAATCTTGATTGCAATCACTGCTTCCATATTCGGCCTGCATCATTTCAATTGAATATTAGCCCAGTTCAGTTCGAGTAAAAAGAATTCCTTTTACTCGTATAACCAACTACATGTAGGCACTATTTTAATGCAACTGTAAATGGAATGAAAATTATTTGAATTAATTAATTAAATTGAATTTTAATTCAAATTCTTGCCAATCAACCCACATATTGTGACAGAGTTTTATATGAATTCTTCCTTAATTGATAACGTAAATTGTATAGAGGCGTATGTAAATTGCCAGAAGAATTTATTTTTATGAAATGGCAAGCTCAGAACAAACTTTAAAATCTTTTAATCATTGGATTATTAGTCATTCACATTTTTCGAATTAATTANAGCATTAATTCACCTTTTCTTAATTCCCCAGAATAATTTTAGAATATACATTACATAAGAAATTAGTTTTTGCATGTTGCAGAGACGAGTAATGCACTTCTTCATTAATGAGGGCCATCAATTGCTACCAATAATAGGACGTACCTATATTATTCATTATATTAAATATCCATTAACCTTCATTCGATTTCATTTGTGAAAGACTTCGCATTAATCTTTCTTGGTTAATGTTGGTGGTTGCGGCTTGCACTGCTTTACGTTAATTAAGTACCAGATTTAATTACACGAACGTTGATTTTAATCAGCAATATAAGTACCTAAAATCCTTAAGGGCGCTTTGCCTTACAGCTGAATAATTTGTATTTGTAGAAAAATTTACATAAAGTCAGAAAACACCAATTTTTTCAGTAGAAACGAGTATTAGAAATTATTTTACGGTAATTTTCTTGCATATCTAATCTCATAATAATCAAGTAACTATTGCGTAAAACGCCGGCAATCTTATGCATCTGATTCAAATAAAATTCGCAAATTTTGTTATGTGACAAGGATTTGAGTAATGTGTGCAAATTTATTGATTAAATTTTGCGACGAAATCCACATATAAGTCCACATAGATTTAGTGATAGCGTGCAGAAAACTTCACTGGCCAGGTAGCGAATTCAGTATTAACTAAAATGTAGGTTGTGATGACAGGGGAATATGAGGCGGGATGATCTCAGAGGCAGCAAATAAAGCATAGGACAGTCTCTGCACATTTTCCGGGTCAGGGCACAGCCTTGGAAAAGCGTCACACCGTTTTCTTGACAAAGACGCGAACCAGAAAATGGAAAAAAGGGGGAGGAAGGCAACTCTACAGCGAGGACAGTAGCTATGGGTCAAGCAGCTTAGTATCGATCCCGTATCTTTCTTGAGAAAACTTCATAACTCTTCGCTAAAGATGGAACTCATCTACGAGCCAAAGAACTGCCGGACTGACTTAACGAGCCGTGCGAGATAAGCTCGAACCCGGTACCTTAAGGACCGTCTTCCATATGGTTCAAGGGAGGTGGGGGCGGAAGGTCGTCCTTTGGGGTGGATATGAGTTGCAATCATCGTCTGAATGGAGGCTGTGTGTGTGGGATGCGTACCACCGCATGAAAGGTGACTCAAACCTTTTGTTCCAGGAGGACTGAGGAGTCCCTGGTGGTGGGGAGGAAGCCAAGGTTCTTCAACACCAGAAGCGTCTGAGATGATGTTAAAGCCATTGAGTCGATTTTCTTGCGAATATATCCTTTTTAGTGGAACAAAAAGGTGACGGAGAGAGTTTCGGTTTGATTATTCGCCAAGAATACGGAGTTTTGACGTCAAAAGGCTTTCCCTTTCTGGAGTTTAAGGGTGAGAGAGAACTTCTACGGGTTTCCAATGCGATTTTCAAGATTGGCTCTTATCGTTATCAATGATTGGGTTGAACAAATCGAATTAGATCATCATCATTATTATCATCTTGGGAGAAACTACAAATAGGTGCATGACCTGGTTGTAGTGGATACAATAAATATATTTATTTGTTTATTTATTAAATCTGCATTGCAATTTGGCCAGGTGGCAACGCTGGAGGGAAGTATACTATTTTGATTTGAAAACTGCCTGGCATTCGCCCAAGACGGGAGGGAAAACCCTCCAAAAACCTCCCGTTTGATAATATAGTGAAATAAATATTAAGTGTATATATTCAGAAGTTAAAACTGAGAAAACAAAGAACAAATTTAGCTAAGTATCCGTACAAAAACAAAGGGAATGAAGAGCGGAACAGTTTGCCTGAATAAGTCTTCATACCCTCACCTCAGAATAAAAAGGAGATTAGAAAACGAGTTTATTGAGATATAGAAATGTAAATTGTGTGAAAATGTTATTTAAATTTAGATTCCATGTAATATTTAAGGTGTAGTATGTTTCAGCGGTTATCTATTGTGAATTGTTTTTATTTTTAGATAATTGTATATTATGCGATTAAGTTTCTACCAGACAATTGTCTAACCACTGTTGAAATTTGTAAATCGTTTTCTCCATAGTTGTAAGAAAGTACTTTAAGTAAAAAAGAAAATAATATGATCCATTAAAGATATATGAAAGATCTGCAGAAAATATACGACCTGAAATTTACCTATAAGCATAAAAGGAGTGAAAGAATTAAGACTAAGAAATATGTATTAGTCTATTTTTTATTTCCATATAATTATCTAGAGAGGGCTTAACAAGTCTCCCAGGAAAGTTGTTTCACTCTCTCTCCGTTCATGAAACAAACGTCTTTCCAAATCTTTTTTTTTCTTTGATTTTGTAAAAATCCTGAAGCAATCATCATTGATGCTTAATTTAGTAACACTACTACCTGCGTACTTTTATCTACTTTTATAAAGAAATAACGAAAGAAAACTTTGTCATTTCCACAGGAATACAATTGAACGACCAGTTTCAGCACAGAGCCATTACCAGGTCTTAATAATTATATTCCTGTAAAAATTTTCTTTCACTATATCATTATGTCGTTCCACGATGTACGGCCAGAAACGATTAATTATACTTTTATAAAGTTAATTTAGCTTACGATGATTTGTATCAATAAAATCTTCAATCATACGATCAAATTAACTACCCCATGAGTGCTTCTATTGTAAGTACATCACGGAGAGTGTTTGGAGTGAATTACTAGTATCGAAAATTTTACAAATCATTAATTTCACCTCTGGACTTACCGATTCTTTTCACAACAGGAAGTTTTAACCTCACTAAACTCTAGAGTTTCTATAAACAATTATTTAAAAAAATGTAAGATGATGTATTTTTATGGCAACATTTAGGTTTCCAAGAAAAAGAATTCCAGCATTAATTCACCTTTTCTTAATTCCCCAGAATAATTTTAGAATATACATTACATAAGAAATTAGTTTTTGCATGTTGCAGAGACGAGTAATGCACTTCTTCATTAATGAGGGCCATCAATTGCTACCAATAATAGGACGTACCTATATTATGGGTGATATTTCGGAATATTCCGAAGATGGGGACAGGAGGGATATTTCGAAGATGAATAACTCAAAGTTAGACAAGGTGATGTAGTTTGCGAAAGATAAGGGAAAATAATCGATTCTCCTTGTCCAAAGGGGACTACGCCACTTTAAAAGATTTCAGAAAAGCAATGAAGCATTGTAAAGCAATGAGACTGTGTCGGAAGGAATGTTACTGAGTTTCGGGATAGACAAGGTAAATTTTCGTTTAGATTCTAAGTCCAAACTTGGCGGAGTGACAAAGGCTTGCCTAAAAGCACAAAAGATTAATCGTTGGAAGTAATTCACAATGTGCGCGTTTGAAAAACTACCTACGCAGGTACTCCGAGATCTTTTCTGAAATTTTCATTTTTCTGGTTGAATTTGACCTCGACCTACTCTCCAACCTTATGGTTTAAAGTAAACATTTTTGCGCTTAACTACAGAGTATTCCGAAATATAACATTTTTTAGGTGAATATCTTTTCGGAAAGTCAATTGTATTATATTTTTCATTCATAGTTCTAATAAATCTTGATTGCAATCACTGCTTCCATATTCGGCCTGCATCATTTCAATTGAATATTAGCCCAGTTCAGTTCGAGTAAAAAGAATTCCTTTTACTCGTATAACCAACTACATGTAGGCACTATTTTAATGCAACTGTAAATGGAATGAAAATTATTTGAATTAATTAATTAAATTGAATTTTAATTCAAATTCTTGCCAATCAACCCACATATTGTGACAGAGTTTTATATGAATTCTTCCTTAATTGATAACGTAAATTGTATAGAGGCGTATGTAAATTGCCAGAAGAATTTATTTTTATGAAATGNAAATACTTTTAAAATTCAAGTTTTATTACTATAAGATTTTTATCAATTGAGTCCAAAATTTGTGATGAAACTATTATACAATACTGTTTTACATTATTTTTCTAATATTCCAAGTATTAGAGCGTATCCATACTTACTGAGCTAAAATAAGAATGGTGCTTTGATTTACGTTAGTTTTCAATCCATCAATTGGTAGAAATAGAGTTTTTGCGAATGCTCACAAGACAACAGCATTCATACTGACAATTTTGTGAGATACAATACTTGCTATATGATTTCATTAAATCAGCTTAAGTCGAAACTGAAAGAATACTAATATTTTATTAATTTTTACTTTGATGAATGAGCCAAGACCTAACAAGTTGCGTTCCTTACTCTACATGACCTATTATTGCTTCAAAGTACATTTTGGCGGCTTACGGTAATAATAAAACACAATTTGATTCGGGAGGAATTTAAAACGGAATTGTATAATAATAATGACGACTTTGTATCCCATTTACTTCTCTTTTGTTTTTTTATAAATGTGAGAAATTTATTTTTTTTTGACGTCTTCACTGTTTTCGAAAAACATTCTCTTTGAGTAGTATAATTTTGTTATTTAATCATTATTTCAGTGGGAAGAAATTACTAGCAACCGCGAATGCCATGCAATTTTACAACTTGCAAATGTATAGGCAGGGGTAATAGAGACACTTCAGTAAACATAAATTAGTAGTTTCAATGGAACGTGTCTCAAGCGATTTATATATACAGCCAAATATTATTCCGACATCCCTGGCGCAGGTATTTATAAATTAAACGTTATTCATTCAGGTAACGTAAGAGAAAATTACATGCTACGTTCTTGGATTGTAACAAAATGGTGGTTATGATAAAGTGTTCCATAAGATATGCATTAATTAAATTGAATTCTTTAAGACTCGATTTTTCCCATTCGAGAAATCATTATTTCGTTAAAATACTCATATTCTTTGAATTGAATATCATGAAGGATTTATAAAATTTAATCGTGGAGCACGGTCTAGCATTGTCATAGTGAAATCGTTTTATCGTTAAAGACTATTTCCATTGTTTTTTTATATAACTATTCGAATAGCTTAAGTGAAGTTTATAAAATTGCCCCGGATGATCTCTTTATAATTCAAATATGAAAAATTTAACATAATCGCGAAATGTTTCAATAATTATTTCGGGGATAAGAACAGCTATCTGCTGCTCCTTTGAGAGACGCTAAAGTTTCTTGAACCAATCATAGAGTTCAAGGAGCCCTTGCCTAAGAAGCTAACACTAGAAAATTTATTTATATCAGGACCTTGAGAATCTTGAGCGCGCATTTTTCACTTGCAGCAAAATCACCTTAAACGCAATTTCAATTTTCCGGTACAGAGTGTTAAAGCATGAACCTTCTGGGTGGCTTCCTATGCTAACGTATCATCGAGAAGCAATTAAGGGAGACCAGAAACCATTCCCATGGGAAACCTGTATTGCAGCCTATTAAGAACTTGTGTGCGAGATAGATTCAAGACAACTTAGGCGCATGTATAGGGAGATTACATAAACTAACATTGACAGTGCAATTAACGGGCGGAACAGAAATAGATGAATAGTGATTGTCTGTGAGCTATTTATCACTCACATGTTATTGAAAACGGAAATAAATTACATAATAAAAATTCCAATATTTTACTATTTCAAGCTTAAGGAATACTTGCTGATTCAAAAAGGTAGAAGGTGGAGAAATAAATAATGATTGGTACTTGTACATGCATAAATAATGCATTTGGGTTTTTATTAACATATTCAGTGAGTTAAAAATATTTTGTGAAAATTAAACAGAGGTATTAAATATGCTCATGCAACTATATTTATGAAAGTATCTGAAACTGAATTACGTGTTGTGAATTTTGATGATGGAAATTTTTATTTCAAAGGTCATATGGGATATTTTCTGAACACCTATTAATAACAAAAGAACAGACTAGAAAGAATTGTGAGATTCAGATGATGAATTATGATACACAAAATCCCGCGACATCTGAAACATCTTTCCGGAGAAATAAAATTGCATAATTTTCCAGAGAAATTGTAAAACATTTACGTCTGAAATTAATGTAATAGTTGACAAGGATTTAAGCAGAGGTTGAAATTAAATGAAACGGTACATGGAATTCTAATATTTTTTGATTAGCCTGCCGACATCGTACTCGGCTTCAAAATGACAAAACTATTTTCCATGGAAGAATTTAACTATTAACTTGAATTATTTCAGATGTGACCTTAGAAGCTGAACGTGTGTAAGGCAGCAAAAAATCAATTGAAATTCTTTGCACGCAAATGATGCTGACCTCAACATGCAGCTGCTGTCTCAGACGCGAGGAATGGAAACAAATAGGAAAATTGAGTCATTTACGTGGAGGATTGAAAAAAGGTCATTTCTCCATTTAAAATGAAGACATCTTTCAAATAACCCAACACTTCAGTAACATAACATCTGCAACAAAATTGGAATCATTGATTCACCGGAATACTGAAGATATTTCACAAACGATAAAACCAATCGGAGATGCGAGATGAAGATTGTATTAAATGTTTGTAGGGAGGTTTCAACGGAAATAATCTATTCTGAGAAAACGTAAGAATGTTAAATAAAAGAACATAGCAAAACCACCAAAGAGATGGCTCAAAAATGGTGTTAGGGTGTATCGAATAAAGTCAATTTATGAAATATTATTACCAAATTTTAATTGGCATTTGATCTAAGCAGAATCAGAAAAAGTACACCAAACATTGACCTTAAGAATATTTTTCACAATATGCTCTTGAGTTTTGTTTTAAAACGTTTTCTTTAATGGAGCATTTTATTTTAAGTATTAAGTTACAGAAAGACTTTTTTACCATCTTGATTATCTCCAATAAGATAAATAAAAATCACATTGAAATATCGCATTTTTATTTTAATCAAATACTTTTAAAATTCAAGTTTTATTACTATAAGATTTTTATCAATTGAGTCCAAAATTTGTGATGAAACTATTATACAATACTGTTTTACATTATTTTTCTAATATTCCAAGTATTAGAGCGTATCCATACTTACTGAGCTAAAATAAGAATGGTGCTTTGATTTACGTTAGTTTTCAATCCATCAATTGGTAGAAATAGAGTTTTTGCGAATGCTCACAAGACAACAGCATTCATACTGACAATTTTGTGAGATACAATACTTGCTATATGATTTCATTAAATCAGCTTAAGTCGAAACTGAAAGAATACTAATATTTTATTAATTTTTACTTTGATGAATTAGCCAAGACCTAACAAGTTGCGTTCCTTACTCTACATGACCTATTATTGCTTCAAAGTACATTCTATGACGACGTCTATGAGGTACTGCAGTTAATGGTAACGTTGTTTTAACTTTGACGATCCCTTTTATGAACGGAATAATGCTTTGATGGCTTTGTCATCACTCACAAACCTCGTTAACTGCTAAAAAGTGAAGAGATAAAAATTACTAACGGAAAGATTTATTTAGTTTATCCTCAGGACTTGCATCCTTCCGCATGAGTGAATGCAGCGCGTCAATAACGATCCCTTTAATGCCTAAGTTTCTATAATCTGTGCAACACAGGGAAACAACCTAATGAACTTAGACCCAACAAATTACATCATAGTGCTATGTTCGAACCGCTGCGTTGTTTATACGTTCCGATCTCAGTTTAATTGAACCCGATCCAATCTAGTCTTTGACAGTAAACACTGCTTGAGGCCTAGTTTTCAGAGTTACAAGAGAAGCTAAAGACCGCTTTCCAAATAACCAGCGATTAACATTCTCGTACGATTAACTTTTGATTTGAGACGATAAGCACGAAAGAGTTGAAAATCCCAATCTCTCTCTCATTCGACGAAGTTTGCTCACAATGATCTAATATAGAATTTCTATTTAAGACCTTTCCGTAAAATCTTGCGCATCATGCTCATTAGCACTTTGGACACACGATGGATGCTTTGATTACGTGATTTAGTGGTGGAGCGGTGGCCTCGAACCTAGCGCCGAAACTCTTTCGATCTATTTGCTGCGCAATGCGCTGGACATGTTGCTCAAACTACACGATTACGGAAATTGTGTGAAATTTACATACTTGGAAAGTACCTCGATTCTAAGATAAAGTATTAAGCTAAAATTATGTCCCAGAAGATTTTCGTATCACTTCTTATTGCCGAGTACCACTACAACGAAAGGGATAGATTTTTATGTATGTTCTCTAATTTATTTCTCCATTATGGTTTGGATGAACCTAACAAGGAATGTATACAAGTGTAGCAACATCTTTTAAGCATCAAATGGCGAAAACAGAAATATTTTATCAATATTCATGCAATCATGGCGATGTTATTGCTAACAGCCTGCAAACGGATATTCAGGCCTTGTATCCATTGGCCTTAATCCTTCAAACATCACCGTGGTATTCAGTAAATAGTACAGTATTATTCAGTAATTCTAATGTAAAAATCAGATAATATTTGCTAGTACAGATACAGATAGGTAGATAATTACATAGGGGTGTAGCCAGAATTTGTCCATAAACACTGTAAACACTGAACTGCCTGCAATCCAGGAACAGGAATACTTCCTCCCAAAATCTAATGAAAAGACAAACTGACTTATTTTAGCATATATACCCTGCGAATCTCCAGAATTTTTGTATGGTATAATTGCGAGAGGCCATCCATGCTTTCGTTTATTGTTGGATCTGTTCTTGTGGAGGGTTTGAACCTCCAAACATCCGAACAAACCTCCATTAAACATCAACCTACGTTGATGTTCAATAAAATCTCTGAGTTAAAGCGAAGAGATGTTTAATTAATAATAGAGTAATAACTAAAACTCACGGAGGATTCACGAAAAATCTGTAAAATTGCAATTAGACGTAGAGTGAATATTTGTTGAGAACTAGAAAATCTCCGCTCTGCCTTACGAGTAAATTAAAAGTCAATTCCTAAGGAATTGCATCAATTAATGCCAGAGTAAATTAAATAGGCAAGTCGTACGTAAAGAAGCTCAATTAAGACTAGATTTTTCCTTATTGCGGATTATGTTTCGATGTCTTGGTCGTTTTCAGTATACCATATTATTCCATATTCGATCGTTGTTTAAATTCTGCTAATTGACGTATGATCTAAATTTAATTTAATTCAACCTAATTTTACTTACCTCTCCACTATTTAGATATTCCGCTTTCAATGCTCACTGATAAAGATGCATAGCACCGGAAATATGATTGCACCAAGAAAATTGGCTTCAACAGGCAGACATCAAAACGTAATCTAATTACTAAGCTCCCTCCCTGAGCTTACCATTTCCCTCTAAAAGCCTCTTTACCTTTGATTTCTATCATTAATCTTATGAGACGCATCTTTCTCGTTCATTTTTCTCCCCCGAAGCCAATCCGACACTCGGTTTCTCCTTCCAACCAAGCGTCTCGTCTCTAATCAGAACCCCCGTCATCACGAGGGAAAACATATCTAACGCATCACAGCCGGCAAATCTTTCTCTAGGTTTCAACTCGAAGGAACGAGGCATGCATAAAACGATAAGATATCAATGAAGGTGCATGCGACTTGAAATCCCCTATCGAGGAATGCACTTAAACGCAAATAAGACTCTCGAATGCACATTAAAAGAAGTTGAAGACCGAAGCGAATGCAACGTCCTGAGAAAGAATCCTGCAATGGCAGAAAGGGAATGGCGTAGTCAGGGAAGGGTGGAGAGAGGGATGAATTACTATCCGACGAGCTAACCCCAACATATGTTAGTCTGGAGGACCAAGGAAGGTGGGTCGTTTCCAAGAAAATGCTTTGTGTGGATGGTTAAGGTTAACCCGTTCCTGCGAGACGTGATTTCATTCGTGACATATATAGGACGACTTACGCGAAGTGGAAAAACACATAAGGCACGGAGGAATCTGATTGCGAGATTTTCGTAAGCGTGTGTTATTTCCGCCGTCGGATTTGGAGAGGAACAAAGGGAGGGTTTTGCCGTGTTCGGAGGCAGTAAAAAACTTTACAGAAATATCAGATCGATTTTGTTCCTTTTTGGAACGCTTTCTGGAATTGACGAAAAGAGGCAAATCAAAGATTTATTTAGCACTACCTGACTTTATTCAGGTGAGCGCGAATTATTGTTAGAATTAAAAGGTATTTTTCAATTAAATTTGCGCTTTACCATTTCACGAAAATTTGATACATATGAAAAATTATAACCTTTTTGAATGTCGATTTAAAACAATTAAAGCAGTTAAATATCTTAAAAGTGAAAAATGTAGGCGTCACCGGGACTTGAATCCAAAATATCAGAGTTAAGAGTTTGTCAAAGCGTCATGCAGATGGATGAAGAAGATGACTTTGGGTTCGAGTTCCATTTATGTCGAAATTTTTCACTTCCCTTTGTCTCTGTGTTTTCAGGCCTATCCCTACAGCTAAAGATAAAAAATATTTCCATATAATTTAAAAGTATTTTCAGATAGTTTCTCATCAGACGATGGTCTGACTCAAATAAAACAAATAACAAATTATACGCAGTTTCATGTTTCGTAACAATTAACACGCAAAATAATACTTTATGATAGGAAGAAATACCAAACATGCTCTTCTACGTATCAATTTACTAACATGTAATTGAAGAATCTGTATTTCCTCAGTCTATTGGAAGGAGAGCATTTCCCCGAAATTAGCACGGGAAGTTGTATTCTTGGAAAAATATCGAGAGGAAATGTCACAGTTTTGAGGAAAGGCCATTTAAAAGAGGCCAGACTGAGAAGTAGAATGCTGTAATTATAATTAATTTTTAATCCTAAGTAAAGCTTCAATAGAAATAACCGTGAAACGCTTATAAATAGGAACGAAAAAATATTAAAGCTTTTGCTCCACTGCGTTCGATTTAGCCTTCCCGCTGTCGCCAGCGATGAAACCCTCAGATGTCCTTGCAAAAGATACCCGAAGAGCTAGTTCCGTTAATCGGTTTCGCCGACAAAAAACTTAAGTAATGAGTTTCTGAGGTTTCCGTCGTAATGAAACATTCAAGGTCTAAAAAATTCATTTCGAGCGATTTTCCGTGGTATTTGCAGTGAAATTCTATTTCTTTTATGTTTTCGGTAAAATTAGGGCGTTTCCTGAAAATGCAAGATATCGAGCCACCTTTGACCTTAACAGAAGGTAAAAATGGTAGAGGAAGGGATGGTAAAATTTATCTCGATGCGGAAACTCACGTGTACAAGTAACCAGGACAACGCGTGGAGGCATTAGCACCCTGGGCCTATGTAATACATTTCCGAGCAATGATCACCAAACACTCTGGTAACCTTAAGATTTGAAATCGCCATGCTGAAGTCGTTGCAATTAGTCGCTTGACATATGCGCGATGCAAAACAAGCAAAATAAAAACGTCAAAGAAAGCTGTAGAGGCTGGTTACCCAAAATGCAGACCTGTTCAACCTTTTCGAAACAAGCTGTTCGCCTTATCCCAAAATTAATCGCGGAGAGCTTGTCTTAATGTATTTAGAAACTCTCAATGTGATCGCATTTTAAACATTTGATTTTAAAAATATAAATGTAACAGATTTAGTGATAGAGATATTATTTCAATGTAGTTATGAGCAATTACGATGCTTGACGACTTAATTTCACCTCTAACGTTGGAATTGTGGAGAGGCCACTCGTCAAATATGACTTACGTCCGATATCGCAATCAAAAATCACATAGAAAAGTACATACGTCATTGAAGCTCTAAAGTTAATATTTTCTATTCATGTTACGCAAAAGAAGACAATTTAATCTCATATAATCGGTTTTAGATATAAAACCACCAGACTTTCCTCTTTTTCTATCGCGTAAAACTGAAATTTTTCAAAAAACATGTTGTCAAAAACAATTCCTGCACATTGGTTTGCCTTAAAAATATTCTCACATATCTGCATCAATTAATGCCAGAGTAAATTAAATAGGCAAGTCGTACGTAAGGAAGCTCAATTAGGACTAGATTTTTCCTTATTTCGGATTTTGTTTCGATGTCTTGGTCGTTTTCAGTATACCATATTATTCCATATTCGATCGTTGTTTAAATTCTGCTAATTGACGTATGATCTAAATTTAATTTAATTCAACGTAATTTTACTTACCTCTCCACTATTTAGATATTCCGCTTCCAATGCTCACTGATAAAGATGCATAGCACCGGAAATATGATTGCACCAAGAAAATTGGCTTCAACAGGCAGACATCAAAACGTAATCTAATTACTAAGCTCCCTCCCTGAGCTTACCATTTCCCTCTAAAAGCCTCTTTACCTTTGATTTCTATCATTAATCTTATGAGACGCATCTTTCTCGTTCATTTTTCTCCCCCGAAGCCAATCCGACACTCGATTTCTCCTTCCAACCAAGCGTCTCGTTTCTAATCAGAACCCCCGTCATCACGAGGGAAAACATATCTAACGCATCACAGCCGGCAAATCTTTCTCTAGGTTTCAACTCGAAGGAACGAGGCATGCATAAAACGATAAGATATCAATTAAGGTGCATGCGACTTGAAATCCCCTATCGAGGAATGCACTTAAACGCAAATAAGACTCTCGAGTTCACATTAAAAGAAGTTGAAGACCGAAGCNAGTAAATTGAAGAAAGCTTTCAAATTATATACTAAAAACACGATGTTTCATGCGTTTACATACTATAAAGATTTCAGGTAACACTAAAGAGATTAACAACTGTAATGTTTACATAATTGAATTAAAAATTGAAGTACAATAAAAAATACATGCATTTCAGTACTAAGAAATTAATATAAACCATTTTACACAATATATTACATTAGCTAAAGAAGGAAAGTAGGTTCGTCAATACAATTTTTGTGAGTAGTAAATAAGTTTGTCGAAATTTAGTTTCTAAATTGTAGTGAAGATTCTTCAAAAAAAGAAAATTATTATATGCTTTTAGCTAAACAATTGATGTTGCATGAATTTCACAATCTTAAAAAAATTACAATTATGACATACTTTTCAGAATCGCGGACGATGGTATGTGGGTATATGTTGATGCATGATATACTGGAAAGAAAAAACTGTCGCGAGAAATCAGGTGTAGTGGTGCGATTCGGGAACTGGAAAATCTGTCGTTCAAAGGCATTGAAGGCTAAGAGATACAAAAAGACCACAGTTAATCTCTTTGCAGAATGAGCAACCATAAGGGATGCGGACGGGGTAAGAAATGCATAGCTGTTAAAGTAGAATGGGGATGGTGCTTTTGCAGTAGAAGGCGTGATGGGGAACGAAAAGTAAATGACAGGTTTGGAGAATAAATTAGGGGGAAAAGGGAGTGCCTTACAGATGATAGAGGCTTGGGTCATTGGAAGCGATCGAAGAGCCAGAAGGACTGAGCTCCACGTTGGGAGTGGTCGGGTTCTTAAGTGAAGTGAGTGGCGGCCATAAAAGTGCTAGGATCGCGACAAGGGACTGCAAAGAGAGATGCGGGATAGAGGTGTATTCATTAAGGTGCATCGGATGGCACGGAAAACAAATTAATGGCGATAAGAAGAATAATGGGTCTAACTAGAAGAGGTAATACGTTAATGGGAAGAAAAAAGGAATTTAAATGAATGAATAACTGATGTAGGAGATAAAAGAGAGGGGACTAACGGAAAAGAAAGCATTTTGAATAAGCCAATCGCGTCTATTCTAAAGCAAACAGCCGTAATTCCATTTGGCGATGAATGTGTGCTATCATAGATCAAACTGGGAAGTTTTCCATTTGCTTTATTAACCTTTGGAGAAGCACCTTTTCTTTTTCGTCGGAATAAATATCTCGTTCAAAGTAATTTTTCCTTTGAGTGATACAAACATTCGTTCTCACTGCCACGACGTATCAGGAATTCCATTACTTCCGAGGTACCATTTACTATGTAACGTAAATACTGAATTAGTATTTATTTATTCTTATTCATATGACCATCTCCTATGTTGCAGGATTCTAGACACTAAAACCTATTTGAGCTTCAGTTAGGAATAAGAAAATCTGACAGTGTATCGAATCCTCGAATTATTGCGTATGCGCTAATAAAATATTGTGCTCTCGCGTCATTTGCAAGCTAAATTTTTTTCGGCGGATTAACCTTTAGTTATAGGCAGTAGAGAATCGTGTCCATTGTGGAAATCTCGAAGTAGGATCGGAACACTCCGAACGTTTCTAAAAGAACGAACTCAGCTGTAAAACCGCAGTGATTCGCGCGAATTTATACTTTTTGCATGCGTGCGCGTTTATCTATTATTTTACGGCGATGTAGCGAATTGGGACAGGGGTAAATAAGGGAAGATCATTATTAATGAAATAAGAAATATGTTGAATTTCCTTTCTCTTTTCTTCGCAGTTTTTCCAAAACTCGCGCTTTTGGCTTTTCATCTTGATACACATCCAAGAACCGGCAGAATTTTCCTTATTCCATCTATATGGCGATGCCGTGAAGGCTGCGAAATTATTTATTATTATATTATTTATTTATTATATTATGCACTCATTTCTCACTATTTTTATCTTTCTACATTCACTCGAGAAGAACGGTAATGACATTACAGCTGGAGCATTACCATATATCAAACTATTTTTTCACTCCCTCTTTCAAACAGTGAAAGGTAGATTCGCTATGTAAGGATGACTTCTGCAAAGCCGAGTACCGTTGAAAAATAAAAATTCGCACCATAAGGTGAGATATCGGCATTCCTATGAAATTCTTATCGGATTCGGACTCGAGAGTTGATTCCTCACAGAGCAAATCGGGGGTCAGGGGTATATTTTGCGGACGCTAGGCACCCTGCTGTCACAGAGCCTTACTGTGGCATTGGTTGTCCTTGACGTGTGATATTTCTAGCGCACAACATAAATTATTCTACGATATAAAGAAGCTTATACGCACGATCTAAAAGGAATGGTTTACTTCTTCATCTTCAACTGAAAAATCGATATTTTAAGTTTCATCTCATTTGAAGCTTCAGAGGTTTGTAGAATACGAATTTTATTAATTTTTATTCGTTTCCCGTTATGCTGATCCTTAAGATTTAGTTAAAATGATTTAAACTGCCCTATTATTATTTCCTGACTAGTAACACAACGAATTTACCGGCTTTTTTCAAATTCCCGTAGAATGATATTCAGAATAATGTTGTAGAATCAGCTGAGAATAATGAACCAAGCTAATTACTTCCAACCTCATTTGTGATTTTCTCTTGTGACAACGTTTCGTAGGGTTCAGAGCAATTTGCTTGATTTAACTTAATTTAATTGCGTTCCGTTTTGCTTTTACACACATGGTGTACGCCGACCGACACTGTCTGAATAAACTGTATGTACCATACGTTCATGAAATTCATTAGCTTTCAGTTAACATGAAGTCCCACCGATTAATTAAGCGCAAATTGAAATTTGACGCGCGAATTTTACTTCTCCGGTTTTTCCAGTAATCCGCCTAGGCAGTTAATTTTATAGAGGATTATTCAATCATTTTCCAATTATAATTTTAATTTTGCTGTCGTAGACATTTTACCAAAGAGAAACGCGTAGAGATTAGTTGTATGCAATGTTCTTTTCCAGTTGGAAACCCGTTTCTATATAAAATAAGGAGGTTCCGGCCGATGACTTGGGAAGAAGAAGTGTTCTTGCGAGAACTTACAATGAAAAGAAGGGAAGGGACTCTTCTAAGATGACGCACAACCAAAGGGAACATAAAATAGTAATACAACCGGACAAAAAATAACGAAACAGTATATAAAGAGAAGTATAAAAGGCGGTTTATGAAAAAGAAGATATGAATGGGAAAGAGACTCTGAGGAGAAAAATACATGGGGAAATAAAATATTACGAGACAGCTGGAACGAAAATATGGAGTTGTAAACTGAGATATTGGAAGAGGAAACATTACATTGGGCAGAGGGGAATCGAGAGAGCAAAAACGATTCAGTGAAGGGAGTAACTCCTAATAGGGAATGTCAACGGCAATTTGGACGGAAAATGCGGCATACATTTAGATTGAGCAAAAAGTACGATGTAAAGATAATAATTGTTTGAATTAATGAGCAAGAGAAGAATTTTGACAACCAAATGTTGTAGAATTGTTTCGAATTAAGTCAGAATGGCAGAAGAAATTTTGTTTCACTGGAAGTGATCTTTTATTGCGTACGAAAACCACCATCAGAGAAATTACAGCCCAAATATATGAGCATAAAATAATAATATTCGTTGTATTACCTTTTGATGCAGTGAAAATTTTAGAAATGGACATACGAAGCTTTTACGTAACTCTTTCTGCGTAATGATTTGGACATAATATGTCTGGTAACAATTTTTAGAATTCTTTAGGGACAGATCTTACCAATAATAATTTGAGCAAAATCTCTGCTGACAAGTCTCTCGAAATAACATTTTACCGAGCTGCTTTGGAGGGAGTTTATGGATCACTTAAATAACCTCGGTGGAGTCTCAAGAGTAAAATGATTGTGGCTGTCGAAGCTCTTTTAATTAAATACTACTACTTAAATATCTTTGCTAAATTTTTGTTTTACTCTTACACCTACTTTATAGAACAGAAGTTGCCAGTGGTAGTTGAGTTAGTTGCAGTTTAGAAGTTTTTAGTGCAGTTTTGATGATTGGTGAGTCCTAAACTGCAACCTACTTGTGGAAGTATAAAGTGAAGGTCGCAGGAAAGAATTTTATGTAGGTATTATAAATATATATACCTATGCATAAATATTGGTGTACATTATACATAAGATATGAAAAATTGAATATACTCTTGCAAAGATTTTATCGGGTAAATTCCTTCGCTTATCCTGAACTTGAACCTGAAGAGAAGAAAATTCTTTTCTCTCTCTCTAAGCTTCTGAAATCTTAGTCTTAGTACATCGAAACCAATGGTAACTAATTCTAGTAATATCGCGTTTTTAAGGGAGGTTCCCTAAAGTTGTTACTTGAAGGTTATTTTTTATCCTATGGTAATATATGATGACACGCAAGAACGTCTTACGGCGAAAAGCGCATTATCAGGATAGGAAACTCTGTGGAGTGGTGGGTTTTTATCTGAATATACATTTCCAATTAAAATGAAAAGCGCTCTTGAATATGTGGATGACTCTATCAACCCGCCCCACCGTAAGTCATTCTAAAACATCTTTTCCAGGAAATCCGCAATATCTGAATTGAAATATGTTAAATTCAGTTAACACATTCGTGAACTTAATACAGTTGTGTCATCGTTAATCTAGTGCAGAAAGAGTTACAGCAAAGTATGAATGGGAGAAAGATGAAGCATTTCCCAGAGATCTCTCATGATCGATGCTTAATTTCACCTGAAATGTTTTGGGGTCTTATCTATAACTTTTAATATATTATAAAATTCTTCTTTTACGATAAGCATATTTTTACGCCTAAAAGGGTCCTATTCATAGAAATAGACTAGTATCATTGCAACGGGTTCGCTCACTCAATCTCATTATATTAGGTTATTCTTAATCTAATGCCCAACTTAAGCGGTAATTAATGTATGCAATAGTTTATTAAATTGAGAGAGATGAATGTTCGGTGAATTAAAATAAAGTTCAATGAATTAAAATTGATTAATTTTAATTTGCAAGAAAAAGAAAATTAATTTGCAAATTAGGGAATAGTGTTAAATGCTCAATGAATATGGAAAATTTGCAATGAAGTTAGAGTATCTAAATAGAAATAATTTTCTAAAAAGCTTAAATAGAATCATTCATTGAACATACTTTAATTTATTCTAAACGTTAAATAAAATCTTATTTGGAATTTTATTTGAATAAAATCGGAGCAGATACTGTTAAATAAATTACGAAAACAATTTTCAGCGAGTAAGTGTCAATTTTTATATAGAAAAATTAGAGATTGTTCGTTCGTAAAATATATTCTGCATTAGTTGCATAGCTGTGAGTGACACGCTCGTGCTTTAATCCGCAGAAAACAAAACTTTGTAGCTTTCCAAAATTGAGAAATTCGTTTCTCACACTTAAGATTAAGATCCAAGATTTGATTGCTTAAAATTATAAATAATGATGATACTTTGTTTTGATGCCACCATCGCATAGAATCGTGGAGAATCACTTTTGCATAGGGCTGTTTTATTGCTGAAGTACGAAAGTAAAGCTACACAAGTTATGCATAGCATTAATTCGGGGAAACGCTTTTCCAGTACACGCACATTTGCCGGTAAGTAATCTCGAAATCTTTATCTCCACCTTTCTCCTGGTGCACATATTCATAAACTTGGAGCGAGACTGTAAAGTTAGGATGCGAGCAAACAGAATCAAACCCAAGCACCCTACGAATCGCAGTCTATTTTCCCTCCCAGATGCACTCGGTAAACATTCATAAGTCAGTCACCCCTATACCACAAGACTCCACCCTTAGTTTGCATGCGGAACGATAGAGACACCCCCCGACAGCGGTGGACATCTCCGGTGACTTCAACGCGCGAATGGCCGAACCCGCGAATCGCCGGTCACGCGACGACGACGCCGGTGTTGCTCTTCTGGTGGACCTCTTGAACCGACTGAGGTGAACCGAGGGCGCTCACGAAGGTAGTTGGTAGATTGGTGGGTGGCGAAGCCGAGGGGGGGGGGGAAGAAGGGGTAAAGTATGGTTTGTCCGATGGCAGTGGTTTTTTATGGGGGGAGTTGCAGTGAGGGGAACTTGAAGAGACCTCCCTGCGGATGGCTCCTCTTCCCTCCCCGCCGACAACCAATCCGTGATCTCCGCCAGCGCGTGCTGCAAGAAGAGGGGAAGGGAAGGAGGTAAAACGCGAGGGGGAGGGAGGTAGGATGTAAGGAGGAGGAGGTAGAGTAGCGGTGTGCGCTTAAGGCGGCCCCTCTATATAAAAGGCGAAGGGAAGATCATCTTCTTTATTTCGCTTCTACCTTACCACCGGGGTGCCAAGAAACTGCACCCCTCCCGAGTTTGGCGATCCTTCCTCCCCATCAGAAGGGAGGCAAGACCATCGCGAGATAGTTTCCCTGCCGTAAGAAAGGACTTTTCTTAGTTTGGGATGTGCTAAGCCCTTTTTGTTCGGGACATAGTGTTCGGCGCTAATTATTCACCAGCGGAAGACGGGAGAGGGGACGGCGAAGAATAATCGGCGGCCGACGGCCCCTACGGCTGCCGCAGTCATGGACAGGATGCGACTCTTGGTGATATGCTTGGTAAGTACTGTTTTCGCGGAGGATATAATCTGTCTGCGTGCTGCCGAAGTGAATGTGTTAAGTAATCTCCCTAGTGTCCCGGTTTCCAAGTTTTGAGCTTAGCCTTGGAATGGCATAATCTTCACCGTCGGGTTAAAAAGTGAATACTTTGGAGGATTGAGAGGAAAGTTTTTTCCTTTAACCGTGGACTCTAAGTGGGATTTTGGGTTAAATTCCGCATTGTAGGAACCGAAAACGAAAGTTTTGATGGTTCGACGAAATTTTCTCAGGGATTTCAATTCCATGTCATTGAAATTTGGAGGGGATTTTTAGAGACTAAAGCGTTGAAAGTATCTGCTGAGTATTCTACAAGTATGGCAGAAAATCTTCTAAAAAAGTAATATCCTTACCATTTTTAATGGTATTTTGATGCGATAATGCGCGCAAATTTTTATTATTTTTCAGAAGTTAAATAATGCAATTTTATTAAACCACAATTCCACTTCACACGATTCAAAAAAAATACCAAGGTAATTTAACGTCAATGTAAATGAGCGAAGGTTATATAGAAAAATAAAATCCGGAAGAAAAATTCCAATAGATTTGAAAAATTTAGAAGAAATTTTAGCAACTATGAAGTAATCAAGTATAGCCCTCCCCTAATCTTGCAATTGTTTCAAGATGCTGCATACGCCAATGCTGTTAAACATTCCAAATATTTTATAGCTCGCAAGAACAAACCCGTCGTAAAATTACGTCGCGTAATTCCCCGGAGTATGTTTCATGCAAAGTTTCGCAACAGCCCTTTGAGTGCTTCTGACTAACTCCGCTCATTCACCAAGTTTGCATTTATCCCACAAATTGTCCTAACGAAAGATGTGTGAATGAAGCTAACGGTATGCCTCCATCTCCTCTCGGATCCACTCGACCTATTGCCACTTCGTTTCGATCGCTCTCTCCGCCGCTTCTTACGCAAATTAACGTAGGCGTTATTCAATTGCGAGCGACAAACACTCTCCAAACATCCAATATCTCTCTATTCCCTCCCTCGCTCCGCCGTCTTTCCTCCTTGCCGTCTTGAGTGAGAGTGAGAGCGAAAGTCTTGAAGAGAAAGGGCAGAAGATCGCTCCATCTCGTGACAAAACGCATCGCGCCTCGGCGGGTGGGGGTTAAGGAACGCGCCCACCCAAAAAACAGTCGTGAAGGACGCCGCCTCATTCTGCCGCTTTTTTCCCTAGCTTTCCCCCGCCCGGAGGTGCCTTCATAGGGTTAAAGTCTGCAGTGGGCAGAGCGACGCCGTGGAGACAACGTCTTTCAGAGGCGTAGACCGCAACGATGGGAACGAAGGGCATAAATTGGCGTATGGGAATGTTTTGGAGGATTTGTTGTCGGGGAGGGGTCCTTTTATTGAGGACACGCTCTCGGTGAATAATAATTTCGCGCTGGGAATCCCGTTGAAACCAAAATATGATGTCCCAATAGGTTCGGTTTTATCCTCTTCGAACTGCTCACGCAGAAATGAGCCCCATAACTCATGATTTCGGACTCTCTTTCCTTTCATCTCAGTCTGGTTTTTTCCTCGTTATACCCTCTGGTAGTTTGTTCCTCTTTTGAGTAACGCCTCGAAATTTCCTCGAAGATTTTTATTCGATCGTATTTCGAAACGTATTGTAATTGGACGCTGCGATCTTTTATAATGGGACCGGTTGACAACGAGTTGGCGGAGTGGAGATGCAATTGGTCCAGCGGAATCTTCCACTCCCCGTTTTTATCCACAGTTCCAGTTAAAGACGGAATAACACTCAGTCCTTTGTCAACGTCTACTGCCGGTTGCGAATTTTATTATTCTTTCGGTCGTTTGGGTACACCTACAGACTTGCCTCGAGATTACGTCTAGTGATTTAGGGGACATCGTTACTGGTCTCGTTGGATCCACTTCTCATCCTTGATTCAAGCACCATATGTGAGAAGCATGACAGAAAAATATATCGCCGAAAAGTAATGGAGAGCTTTATATACTCCTTTATCGGTTTCCAGCTCTTCTCATTTAAGAATGGGAGCTCTTTCCATGATCAGGAGAAATTTTATCGGCTACGTACTTCTTTTCAAGTGTAAGGAAATAGTATTGACATGAAAATTTCATAGAGGAAGTTCGTTAACATATTTTTAGCATTAATTTCTCTTCTATGGGACGCTTTAGTAAATTTTCATCACCAGAGATGCTACAAGCAACTGATCTATCGCTTCACACAATCTATTATAATAGTTAACATGCTGCTAGTATAGGTAGTATAAAATTTTTAAAAGCTTTTTGAGCATTTTCTTTTGTCTCTCTTCCTTTAATTATAGTGAGAAGATACGTACCATGTTAAGACAACTATCGCAATCTGCTAACATTCGACTAAAGATTAATCTTTATCAATTTAACCTTTGCGACGATTTTAGAAGTTCCTTTATATGCTTTAAGGGTTATTCAGAGAAGCAAAATTACCTCATTATATACTGGATATCAATCTAAAATGCATGTTATAAGAAGTTAATTACAATGACTCCTTCATTACCCTAATTAAGAACATTTACCATCAGTAGCTGATTTCATTCTCACCCGCAAGCTTCGCGATTAATGGTGTTTGGTAGCACATTACGATACGTCAGATATGACTTATTCTTCGAGCGGAAGGACCTTTGGAAGGGATTGTATGAGGCGTCAATGATCACACAGTCACGGTCACTTAGGCCACTTAAACGCGTCCCCGTGAGGACGGGTCATCCGCCCGTGAAAAGGACTCGCGCCAGCTTAAGTATAGAAATAATACGAGAATGATAAAACGGAGAATAAAGGGTAAAAACGCAATGGAGAATCAAGATAATGGCATGGACAGCACAACAATCGGAAAGCCGACCCCGCTCATTCATCCCACTCGTTTTAACTCCCCTCTTAAGATCCCTCAGACCGCAGAAGGCGGATTCGCCTTTCTCATCCTTCACTGACCGCATGCCTCCATCCTCCACCTTTTCTAACTTTTATCTCCTATTACTTCACCACCAACTAGCTTTGCCCCATGCTTGTATGCAACCCAAAGTGCTATACATGCAGTCGTTGAAGTCTCCGGCTTTTGAACTTGGTCATACGTGAAGGCAGCGAGGTAATCTGAAGAGGGAAATGGAGCTACGGTTGGGACGAGCGACACTGAGAACTAGGGGATTATAATCCCCTCTGAAGAATCGCAATGTCTTATCTGAAGCTAGACGGATTGAAATAAGTCACGTAGATTACCTTCCGAGGGTGATGAGTCGTGGTGACGTGCGGATTTGCTATCCACCTGGCTTCCTTCGAGGAGGATTAGTGGATCGGAAGAATTTCAACTTAGCGCTCTAAAGTGCATCCATATATTTGGTGTCTCTTATGCCGGAGTCATGTTTCATTGGTTTTATTCGAGAAAATATAATCACGACCCATGTATATTTTCCTCCTACAACAGTGACAGTTTTCTGCGAAATTTTTGGTCATTTTGAATAACCTAAACGTCCATAACTTCTGCGTTATCAGCTTATCGTGTTACAACTGAAATTTCTAGATGGTTGTTAAGGCATGAAATAATTACAAATCTTCATGGAAATCTAGGTAAATAAATAAATAAATAAATAACGTCTTTATTTTGATTAACTAATTAGGTAGAGATTAACTTAAAAAAAATACTCCAAATACAAAAAATGCAGCTTCGATATAGCATAACAGCCGTTAAGTTTTTTATTTAGTATGTTAAATTACTGAAAAATAGAATGATAAAATGAGTAAGTCGCAGTTATTGTTATGCGAGAAAGAATTACATCGATGAAATTTTAATGGGGATTTTATAACGAACCTTGTCTTACTTTCACTTTAAGAATAAATTTTAAGAAGTCATTTTTAGTTTGGATAAAACTAAAACTCTTGTAATTCTTGCAATCAATCAATCATTAAATCTTTTATTAAAGAAATAATTATCCTAGAGAGATTCATCTTTCTCTGGTAATAGCTTGAATTCTGTATTAAAAGTGCCCCAGAAATAATAGGAAACATGTTTATCTCTATCAGCCAATAAATGGCTTGTTCTATTAAGACAAGAACTCTGATCGCGGTGTTAACACCGTGTTAACGTGAAAATGTGCGCAGCCTACGCAATTGCAGATAAGCCTTCGAACATGGGCATCTACTTGGGCATTACCAACCTGTCTCTGTATTTTTCAGTATATCTTGAGATAGAAAATACAGGCAATTCGTTTCCCAATACACTTCTTTCGAATAGAATTCGTTTAGCTTTTTATTTTCTTCTTTCCAAGTTCTTCAGGTTCCTAAATCCGATAAAATTCGTATCCATCTCTAAGTAATCAACCTTCAGCGGAATATAATTCAGTGTTAATACATTCGTCCACTGCCTTCCTAACTTGGTCTAAGATTCACCCTTTACATAGAGTAACCCTTAGTTCCGTACCTTAGTTTCTACTCTTCTGAATTACTCCTCCTCCGAGGTTTGCAAAGGTAATTTATTGGGGATGCTATCTCTGTGTTTTCCGGCGATTTGGCACCGAACAATTTGGTTCCCCTTGTCGAAGGGATGCATGCATTTATTTCAAGGTTAGGTGCTTTTGAAGGACGAGTATCTCCCTTGGCGCTCCTTCTTTATTCCGATCCTTCATGACTTCTTAAGGACCCAGCCTTTACCAATTCTACTTTGTTTTATGTTTGCGGCTGTGAGTGTCTGGTAGTCAAACGAGCATCGATTTTGGAAAAAAACCTCTCAATGGAGCAATGATATGAGAAATTTGTTAGGTTAAAGGAGATTTGCTAACCCCTGGATGGCTTTCACGTGAAACTTTACTGTTAGCTCATTTTCATTAAGAATTCATTTATCATGGTCGGAAGACTGCATCGTCGGAAGATTATGAGTTCAAGATGAGATAATTGTGATTTTAAGATGAAATATTTTCATTATTGCTTTCTAAAGTTTCATGAAGGTGAACATAATAACCTCCAACGTCACTCAGAGTGGCGATGGAACAATTTTCGGTTATTTCAAAGAAAATAACAAGAGTAAGCGAAGTATAAAAGATAAGCAAATTAATAATTAACCTTGTGAATTTCAGAAAGGTGGAAGATTTTATCAGTACCAAAATGCATTCAACATTTCCATTCTTATATGATATAAGAAAATGAATTTTTCTAAGTATTTAGTAGATAAACAAAGACTAACACAATTTCATCCCTTCTCACAAAGACAATAGTAACTGCACTCTGGGGAAATAGACTCAATTCGTACCCAAAATTTCCCAGACACTGGAGTAGTATAGGAAGATATCCAAAGAAAGCCTACCGTATACCACACGTGTTTATAATTTAGTTTCTCGAGAGCAATTCTTAGCTTCCAAATTAAGTAAGCCAATCAATTTTTTTTAAGCCAAGGAAATTTTTTATACGTATTTGCGCCAAATCGCGTGGGATTAATTAATAGAATCTTCAGGATTCATGGCTTAATGTAGCAGCAAACGCGAAAACCTGGATACGTTCTCTCAACAAGAATTAGAAGACCTGAGTTTCTCGCAGTGCCATGAACTAAACTTGCAGGTGTGAAGTTGCAGTACATTTTGAATAGTCGCTAGGGAGGATAATGAGTACCAGGAAAAACCAGTTATGATAAATGAATGAGAAAGAAAGCTACCGCAATCTGTCGATGAAGAAGGTAGATAAGGGTTGGGAGGAGATGAGAAGAATAAACGAGTGGGAAAGTGAGAAACAAGACAAAAAAGAGTACGAGAAAAACAAAGGGAAATTTTAGGCTTCGTATCTTATGGGAGGAACTGCGATAGTTTGACCATTTGCTGCAACGCCGTAGGAGGAGATGGGAGATAAAGTGGGAATGCAGGATAGAAGAACAGGGAGATGGCCAAAGGGGGAGGAGGAGACAAGGACAAAGTAAGAGTGAGAGTAAACGTCTGAGAGTGATTACCGCACTTAATCTGGCTGGAACGAGTTTGTCGCGATGAAAAGGTCACATGAGAGTAGCAGCTCCGTAAAGTAGGCGAAAGGTCCCATGTGATGAGAATCTCTAGTTTCCTATGAGCCATTAACTTGCGTGCATCTTCCTTCACGTAAGACAAGCTACGTTCCATCGGATTAGAAGAAGCCGTTCGCGTGTTTTTCCGAAACGTAAAATGTTGTCGAGAGAGGCACTAGTTTTCGAATAACAGAATGAAATGTGCATCCAAATAGTTATGAAAATAATACACTGACCTTAAGGATTAATTTAGACAATCTTCGTCAACTGCAAATGTAAAGCAGCTGCAGTGACTGCTTTACTCTTTTGGTTTCTCAGGACAGTTTTTAGGAAAGGAGTCTTGAAATATTAGACAGCTGAATTTGAACAGCTGTTCACATCGAAAATTTAACTCCAAACTCTCCTATTATTACTATAATCAATAATAAGATATATTTTAATTTCAAAGTAAACATTTCTATTATTATTTTCGATACACTTCTTCCTTCATTTTCTATTCGACTAACATCTTCATTAATATATATGCAAGTTTGGTTTACTAGTTTCCACACAAGTCCGCAGTATTTGAAATGGCTTACAGCGAGATCTTATGTAATTTTTGGTAATTAAACCTTATGTAATTTTTGGTAATTTGGTTAAGAAAGGGCAGTAGAAAGGTATCTGTTCTTCTCCTTTTCCCGGTTAGTTCTATTCTCGAGCTAACGGTTATCTCCTTCAACATGCCAAACTATTTGAACTTTGTCTTACTCGAAACCTCTCTATTAATGTCACCGCTTCCGTAGGAATTCCATAAAGTATACAATTATGAACGGATGAAGCTGATGATATCGAATGAATCAACATGTGCGATCTACATTAGATGGATGGTTCGTAAACGAGTTGAGAGAGGAATGCGGTTTTCGCCGAAGGTGAAGAAGAGATCCGTCAGATCGCAGTAGGTGAAGGTTGCCATCAACAGAGGGGGTGGTTAGCGGAGAGCTGTGGTGGGGAGAAACACGCTTGCCGATGAAGAAAAACGGGTAGAAAGTAGTGGCTCCTCCGTGTAAAGAAATAGGATGATATAATAGCCGCAAAGATAGAAAAAGTGAGGTAGCCTTGGGGTGGAAATGATCGTGGATTTCTTGTAGGTTTGAGGAGGAATTATCAGTAATTACATCATGGTTTTGGGCTTAATTCGAAGGTTTCTAAACTTTGGAAGGCTGCGATAAAGACTTCGAAGGCAGCAGGCAATTGCATACATTGTTGATGCTTAAATTAATGTTAACTCATTGAAAGTTTAATTGTTTTATTGCACCGATATCTTGAGAAGAGATTTAGGCCCGAAATTATAATGTATTGATTGAGTGGAGTTTAACTTAAGTTCACTTTAAGGTCCCGTATTTTAATGATTCCTTAAACTGTTGATTAAACATTATAATACATTATAAAACCAGGCTATACAGTTAAGTGTATTACTTAATTTTTGGATTGATTCGAATTGGTATTTCTTTTACGCTTTAGATGACAAAGGTAAGCTTAGAAAGTTACAAGAAATCTTCAGGAATGAACCATCTGCAGTGCACGGAATACGTATAAGGGCCAAATACAGCCTGTAGGTTCGACACTGCTACATTCATTTTAATCAACATCATATACTGAATTTTTGTATACGATAGGTTTCTCTCTTATTCAGTCAATCTTTACAAGTTAATCCTTCCAACCTTAAAAGTTCGATGTGACCATACATTGCTAATTTTGAGCTCAAATTCGGCAAGAGCAACAGAGGAGTTCGAATAAAGGCCGTTCTTAAATATTCCTTAGTCGAAATCTCCTATGTTAAAAAAATTAACTCGATGGTTATCTGGTGCCGGTTCTATAATCGTCCCAGTATGATTCTATCAGATGATGCCAAGACCTTTAAAGAAGCCGGACCTATTAAACCTTGAATTTATCTCCTTATAATCTTCGTTTAATGGAACCTTCACACAACAAATGTCCAAATTACTTTCATACCTCAAACATTTTTTCATAAAGACTCTTTATTTGGCACTCGCCCAACGTTTCTCCAATCACATATTCTCAGAGAGAGTATCTCAGATTTAAAAATATTATCAATACAAGACAAGTTATCCATTCAACTACCACCTAATAGCATTCGCCGCGTGACTGCTGGTAGGTTATAGTCGTTGACGTGGATCTAGAGCTTTCTTTCAGTGTGACTTGATCTATGCAAGTTACGTCTTAGGAAAATACACACAAACTTTCGATGTTGTAAATTTTTTCAATATTATTTCCTTAAAAAGCTAAACCAGCTCGATTGTTTGCAGAGCTGTGAGTAACTTCGGTTAAGATAACCTGTACGTCAAGAGCGGCTAGTTTGCTAACCAAGAAAGAATTTTGCATACAAATAACCTAAAGATACAACGAGGAAAACAACAAAGAGAATAAGACAAGCAGATAAAATCACTGAAAACGTTCGGAGACATAGAAGAGCATGATGAGAAACGGAGAACGAATTAAAGGGCATGTGAGAGGGAGATATGGTTAAAGATATGAATTTGAGATGGTGGAGCAAGAGGTTGGAAAAGGTAGCTGCCACTCATGAGTAAAAGGACTTTGTGCGGAGTTTGTGCTGTATGATGAAGGATGACAAACACGTTCCAGTATGCGTAGATAAACAGCTTAAACATGCAAGTCTTAGGGAAACTACACAATGAACAGATTCTTCCCCAATATATTAATTAACTTGTTGCTGTATGTGCAAGTCTGAGTAGCGGTAATCATTAAGAAATCCTCTTCACCGAGGCAATTGGCGCGCGATCGCGGTGGATGTCATCTTTCTATATGCGGAATATTTTTATGACGTAGTACTTGTGTTCTCGCATGTCACGTGGTTTGCTAGGGGATGCGGTGTGAGGGAATTGATGGAAAGCTGCGAAGTGTATGTATACACAGGAATTCTTTTCACGAGCGGTACTCTTCACGGATGACCAAAATGGCGATGACGTTTACATCTTCCCTCCCATAGCCAATGCCTCCCAGCGCATCCAACGCCAGAAATTACGGGGTACGTAATATTCGCATGCGCATGAATGTTTCGAGGCCCGTTATTTTAAATTGAAATTCCACTGCAACGTCAATGAAAGATAATGCACCGCATTTAATCGGAATGAAATAGTGTGCAATTAGGCTTCGGAGATCTATTTCACGGGAACGACAGCTTCGTCGCAGGAATATTCATTTTATCCCTTTTGATTTAGTTGTTTCTATTTCGGATTTATTGCATCATACAGCATTTCATTTTATTTTTCGATTTGGAACATTTCCAGCACTTTCCGCTGTATTCTTCGCGCATGAACGTTTTTATTTCGGAAGTGTCGTTTGAATTCACAGGTGGAGCGTTAACTCCCGCCCTTAGCCATAAAAGTTTCTCTTACACACTTGTCATGAAGTAAGTTGCTTTGTAAAGCGCACCTCCTGAAATTTCCCCTTCGTGAAGAACGATTCAATAGCTTGGTATGGCATTGAGGCATCTCTTATTTTTTAGTGTCATCTAGATGTAGATTAAATATGTTTTCATTAATTCTCGTTGAAAATTATGCATGATTTGGAAAAAGGATAGCATTATCGCTTATTTATTAGATTTCTCGCGATGGCGTTCGCATCGTGAAACCAGAAAACCCATCTTTTTGGTACCTTACTAAACATCTTTCTGGTACCGAACGAAGAAGGGTTTTACGTAATAAATAAATCTAATAAAGAACATTAACGCATCCATTTATCTTTCGAAATGGCATTTTGAGAATATATAATTATTTATTATAAAAACACGTCATGGAGTAAACCATTGATTATAAAAATCGAAATTAAATCGATCGCTTATCTTATTCAACTTTCTATTAAACAATTAACTTCATTGACAATAGAAAATTATGACGACTATAATTCAATTTGTAATTGAAATTCTGGAACATTCTTTCGTTAACGTTACTCAGTTTGTACAAGATTCGCCATAAAAATGTTCTTGTTTCGTTAGAGCGTAAGATGTTGGAAAAAATACATGGCTGACGAGGACATGACACTTGAAACTCGACAAGGAAAAGATCGCGAAACCCTGATTTAGACGTCCTTCGCCATCTGTCGCGTTGTTCTAGGAATCCTCTCCTTGGCGTAGAAAAAATATCCGCATATCTCAACCCGATCTTGGCACCTCCGCAAAATAGATGCGCGACGAATTCCGCTCGAACACGATGCGAGTGTGTGTTATCTCCAAATCGGATGGGAAATTCCTCGATTGCAAGCTGTCCCGCCGCCCGCCAGCAATGCTCTCCGATATTCTCCGCATCCATCAGGGGATCGGAATCCGCTTCCTGGACCAGTGTGAGGACATGGCACCTCCGAATGATTTAGATACGCGATAAAAATGCCAGGGACATCTTTACAGCTTAGGATGCCTCATCCGACGATTTATCGCGCACGTCCGCTAGGGCCCACCGAATTCTCTCTCTTTAAGACGCGGGCCGAATTTTCAATCCTTCATTACATAGGACTTTCCAAAGGATTAGAAAAATGTGAGACGCGCCCATTCGTTGCACTCGAAACTTGCGAAAGAAGTACGCTGGACGAAAGGGATTCCCGGTAACTCATTTCGTAAGCCGCGCGAAAGGCTTTTCGGAACGCAAAATTTATCGCTCATCTCCGAATTCATGAGGAAAATTTCGGCTGTGGCCAAGAAGCCTCTCTCCTGTTATGCTTATCGCTGTTTTTTTATTACTGTTGTCTTCTTAGCGGAGGAGAGCTGTGCCATCAAGCGATGAGGGTGCGTGGCTATAAATATTTCCATGCGTCGGGACAGCAAGGTCGCAAACTGTTAATTGAGCGGTGTATTTTATTGACTTGGAAGGCCATGTTGATCCTTATGATGGCGCCACGCGCCGTCTTGCGCCAGATCCACCTCGATCCGCAATTATCTCAACAAAATAACTGCTCAAAAAATGTGTGCCGATGAATTGTCACTGACGTGGCCATTTTCAGATTCTTTTATTTCATTTACGTGGTCATTACTTGCTCCTTACACGCTTAGATAATTGTGTAACTTCTTACGGCAATTCCTTTAAAGTATTTGAGTCACGTTCTGAAAGTTGATTCACCCAAACGGGGAGATGGATTTACACCGAGAATTAAGCGACGTATATTTCAGTAACGGTAATTTAAGAAGACAATTCACTCAGGAGCGTAACTAGGATTTGTCAGTGAGAGGTTTAGAGCCACGAAGTAATTACTGCATTGCCTTATGTCCATGAGCAGATATCCGACCTCCCAAAATCTAGTGAAAATATAAACTGATTTATGTTTACATTTAAACCCTGCGAATATCCAGCGGTGTTTGCAAGGCATAATTGTATCCTCTAAAATTCGTATTGTTTTCGTTTATTGTTGGCTCTGTTCTCATGGGGGGTTTCAACCCCCAAACCACCCCCTTGGCTACGCCTCAAGATTCACCAAATAGTCGAGAGGAATTAATATTGACCATCATGAGGTAGATTCAGTAACGACACTTTAATATTATACTAAACGATAGTTATTGTAATACACACTAGAAACAAAGCTCTTTTGCGCTGCAAACTATTTATCATATAAAAACAGTAAATTCAAAAAATTCTTCAGATTGAACGTTTTTGAAATATTTTGCCTTTTATACCTTACCTTAAAAATAAACTTGTTGCTCCATCATCCTCGAAGAAACCTGAGTCACTCTCTATTATTTTATGAAACAAGTCCGCTAAATTACCACTTGTGCTATAATTAATTCACAAAAAAATCGGACGGTTCCCAAAATTTTCCTTGGATAATTACGATCTCTTATTCTACCCCGTCCACCCACGCTTGAGTATTTTGTTGTATCGGGGGAAGAACGTGCAATCGCGATGTAATGGAGAACTTCGGTATCCTTGAAAGGAGAGTAGGGGGTGGAAATTTTCCACAGATCGTCTTCGGGTATTTTGGCAGAGATCTCAGCAATTGTAGTTTTGTGCCTTGAAAACAGCGGAGCCTCTTTCCGAGAGGAATTTGCATGCGCTAAGGGAGTTCCAAAGCAACAACGGTCTCTTGAGATGGGAACAGGAAAGGTGACACCAACGTGGAGTGCGAAAGTGGAAGGAAAGGCAATAAGATGGAATGGCAGCTGAGAATAAAGAAGCATAAGTGATGCACTCACTTTCGGCCAGAGGAAAGAAGGCGATAAACCATCCATCACATTTCGACAGCTCGTTCGAAATAAAAAGGGTTGAAACATGAGCACAAAAGCAAATAAAAGCTGCAAAAGCAGCGTTTTCAGTTGAATCAATAACGACTAGACGTTTTATTTCTGACATTACCGAGCTAGCGATGATATCTTTAAAACCTAGGATGTTTTCTAGCTAGTCAAGGAAACCTTCCATACGAATTTACGTTGATTAACACGGAGCTCTGAGCGTTCCGGCAGTGGTAGAACCCTAATTTGACGTGTTTAACCAATTGCTCGCTAATTCCAACAGTAGTTAACTATTTAATTGACCACTAATTAGGATCTTCCTCGTCATCTATAATTTAGGACGAGTCTCTCTGATTTGTTCCCGCCCGCTGTTTCATAGTTCGTCACTTTTCCCACAGAAACTTTCTCACTGAAACTTCAAACTAAAAACCAGAAGGCACAGTGGATTCTCCGCAATTAGCAGGTGTTAATTTCCTGTTCCTTCCATAATATTTCTGTATCTTCTCTTAATTGAAAAACTAATAAAAAATCAGTTTTTAATTCTGTTAATAACTGTCACCAACTGAATCACCACCACCCAACCACCATGGGAATGTAACATCATTTTTATTTCTTAGAAAATTGACAATGTCATGAAGATTAGTTCAGCCATTAGGTTGCTTGGACCAACAACCATCAGTCATTAGCTAGCAAAACTTTTGAGTGGGGCTTACTAGATTAGATGAAGAATGAGGTAGCATGCCCTTGCTTTCCTCACTGAGCTAGAATGCTACAAGTTGAGAAACCACACGTAGGTGTACCACCGTGACCCTAAGAGTAACATTCTTCGTAGAATTCAATGAGGAATGGCCAAAATGAATATCATTATTACTTATACCTTAATCTCCAATAGATTTCAGCCATGACCAAGACTGTAAATGAAAGAAATATTTTCCTCCATACTATACCAACCAATTTGTTTAGAATTATTCAATAAATATCGATTCACGTCGGTGAGAGGATACTCCCAATTGTCAATAAACAGTTGGCAAGCACGTACCACCACCTTTAGAAACCCAGCCGAAAGAGAGAGACGCAGAAAAAACGCGTGGATGACACCCTCATTTGTTTGTCTTCTTCGGGATGCGTTAACGTGCCAGAAATGTGACGGATGATGGAAACAAGAGGGGTTTGGGGGGACAAAGGACGTCGCGGCCTTCGATCCTTCACCCACGCAGGCGACTTCTCGACGGCGTGCGTTCGAAGAAAGAAGAGTTTGCCTCAAAAGAGGGAAACGTTCGAAAGGATTAAGACGTCTGCGGATTCTCTAGAAGTCTCGTATGCACCCGAAGCATCCCAAATTGAGAATTGGAAGCTGCTTGGAATTTGTCAGCGCCCAAGGCGTTGCTGCAGCATTTCAATCAGCTCTTTGCATACGTGGATAGGGTTTATTTGCGCTAAAATAGATCAGCGTTTTTTTCTTTGAGGGATACTGTCCCTGTCTAATCGTTAATCGTTGTGCTCCTCGAAGCCGTGATTCATAGAGTAATAATTTAAATTTAATGATCACATCCTATCTCTTTAATATAAGATTAATCCACGACCTACTGTGTTCAAGTAAGAATCCGTGGAATAATTACATTTATCGAATTATATGACTGAATTACGGAAAAATATTTCATAACTAAAGAGCGATATTTTAATTAAGAAAATGTAACTAAAAATGTAATTTCCATGCGAGGGTATTTAACTTCATACCGATCCCCAAATATATCGCAGATGTGCAGCGGTCTGAAAACCATCTCTGAAAAAATAATTGTCTTCGTCCTTCATTAATTTGAGTTCCAATTTCATCTCTCTCTATTAAGTGATTCCATGGTTCACGGTATCCATTGGCGAAACCTCGCAATTTTCTGTAGCATTAAGCTCCGATGTTTGCATCATAAGTTCAGACACGTAAGCATCTTAACCTTTTACCACTTATCAATACCGTTAGAGAGTTGATTCATTGAGGATAACAACTAATACTAGTCTAAGAAATGATTCATTGCGAGCCATTATGCAGGAAAATACCAAAGTTTATTGTTATCGACTAGCTTTTAGTACCGAAACTCAATCAAACTTCTTGATTAAAAACCGATTCACACGACAAGCATTTCATTTTCTTGATAGAATATACTTGTAATGTTTTACAGTTAATTTTTCCATAAATAAATATCACCTCTGTGAATTTCATATCCCACAGTTCATCCCATCGGTAGCCAGCCTTCTACCATCAAACAGTTAAGAAACTTCGCAAGGCTTTCCAAGACGAAGATGAGGTTAATAACTAATCCGTTTTACGCAATCAAAAAGAATTTCTTCCCATAACTTTTTATGGCCCGCAGATGAAAACCTTCCCATCTCTAAAAGAATGTTTTCTTTACGTCTCAAGTCACACTTGAATCGGAGATGAATCTCGGAGATGAGTTATCTCGCATTTTCTTCCACGGATAACCTTGGAGCGCTGGTTGTGATGCTACCCGCAGTGAGTCAGTGGATATAATATCTGCGATATCTGTAGACAATCACCTTGACTTCGCCCTCTCTATGGAGCCGAGGAGGAAAGTATTCGGGTCGCCTAAGATTTTTGGCGAGCGCGGCCGGTTAACATTTTTGGGCAGCGATGGCGATATGTATTTGGGTCATCTGGAGAAAGGGTTACTCGGGGTGAAGCAGAATTTCAAATGATGGGCGCGGAGACAATGGAATTTTAAGAACCGTAACAATTTCAGAGCGAGTCGAGCCGAAGCGATTGTGGGCCGGAGAGTGGGAATAAGGTGTGATGGTTTTATCTGGCAGCGATCGTTGATCGGGGTAATTCATCAAACGGCTGTCTCAGGGAGAGAAAAGGCGACTGAGAATGAAAGCTGTAAATTACAATGGCTTTATTTTCATATTCTATTGAAATTTGCGGAGCCTTATCCACTGTAAAAATGTTCTTGTCCCTCGTCATTTGAAGTACAAGTTGAAATCTCTACTTAAGCTTAAGTATGAAAATAATTTTCCTAAAAAAGAGCGGCAAGGCCTTGTATGTAATGAGTAAAACTCCTGGGAGATATGTAACAGGTAGAAACTAAGAAATCGATCTTTGCATTTACAGCCGTTGCATACTTAATTTTTCTGTTCCATTATTACAATTTCCGCAGTTCCAGAACTTCTATGTCGTTGTTTTTCATGATTTTAGCATTAACCAGATATTATAAATTATCGTACTTCCATTCAGGAAGGTCTTATCAGTCTTGTACCGGTAGTGTAGGAGTTAGTACACTAGCTGAACGAAGATGAGGTTCTGGATTCGAATCCAGGTTGTTATGGTTAGTTATGGATATGGTTGTTAGGGTGATGATAAAAGCGTAATTTTTTGAGGGATCTATTTAGACTAAATTTTACCCATTAAAGACGCGATTTTTATTATACTACTCTTCGTAATATCTTGTTACTAATTCTGAAATTTTGAAATACGGATGAAGTATCAAATGTCGTACACCATGGATACAAACTAAGTGAAATACTCGCAGAATATACGATCTAAAGTACGACAGATTGTGAGGTGCAGGATTCCAATTTTAGTAAATCATTTCTTTTTTGTAATTTCTCATTCATTGCGGAAGGCAAAAAAATTCAAAATGAACTACACATGATTGCTTACGTAACTACCTTCTCAACCCTTGTTTCATCTTCTTCGTGATTGAGTATCATTTCTAGAATCGCAGAATTCCATTCGCTTCACCACTCCCAACTCACGTTCCACAATCCTATTTAAAGATTCTGCTAACGAACAACATTGGCTTACTGAGGGAGAACCTGCTATCAATTATTGTCCAACAGATAAAAGAAAAGTATTCATAATTCATTTCCCGTTCTTCAAGTTATTTCTAGCCTGAGGTGTTTTTCTTACCTCCACTCAGAATCTCAAAGTAACAAATAGTGCCCGACCATTAACGACAGCTATATTCTACATTACTCACTCATTAAGACGTAAATATTAGCAGAAAAACGTTCATCAAACGTCTGTGGTAGGGATTAGAGGACTATATTAGCCAAGGTTAGGTTAAGTGCAACGGTATTGCAAGGTTCCTTGGTTAACATAGTTAGTTCCTTAATTTAAATTCAATGTTTCGTGTCGGAAAGTGTTTATATTTGTGGTAAATACGAAGTACGTTTTGGAATTATTTTTAGATGGCGTTTTTTTTTATTTTTAGGCCACAACACCTGGAGTTTAAAACTAAAGAAACTTGCAATACCGTTGCACTAAACCTAAGCTTGGCTAATGTAGTCCTTAATTAAGTGAACACAACTTTAAATTTGTGGAAAATACCAAGTACGTTTCTGAATTCTCTTTTGTTCCTTAGATCGACGTTTAACTAAGAATCAGAATAATAGTTTTGTGATGATTCGATAAACTGCAGAAGAAACAAGAATGTTTGCTTCACGTTATTGTCCCCCTTTAAACGAAATATAAATTTTAAAAAATAATTGTCAGCTGCTGTAACAGAAGGGTACAATTCTTGATATAGCAGAAAAGGACGATTTGGCCTTGTATTTTGAGGAGGGTAGACATTTTTACGATCCATTCTCGACGAGAGGAGACGTGAGGGTTACATATATTTTGCTTTTTCCAGAAAAATATGTTTTATTGACTTTCGGCTTCCGGCGTAAACTTTCGCCATGGAGAGGTGTTGTCAAATTCGATTCCGTTACATCCGTCCTGAATAAATTCGCACTAGGAAAGCAGCCTTTATTTAGGTAGACCTTGGGAAAACATTTTAAAAACATCTCTAAAGATATGTTGGGAAATTATGTATGTATTATGGAAAATATAGTTAAAATATAGTTATGCTAAAATATTAATATCTTCTAGAGAGTGGTCTTTGAACATCAACCACCAATTGTACTACATTTGCAATCAAATGTTCTTATTATTCATAATTGTTAATGACTATTCAAGTATTTGCTAATTATTTGGAATCAGGGCACCTACCCGCAATAATTTCCGTTCCAGTTTTCTCTCCAGTTCAACGAGAAACTAAATTTTCGGTTCTGTTCCGTTTCCGCTTCTTTTGCAAATGTGGAACCGGTTCAAACCGTTTTTATTTCCCTGCGACCTATTTTTTTATTATAATAAATATGTACAATATTCCTCTGAAAGTTGGTTTCATTATTTCTAGCTTTTCTCATATACACTGCATTTCATTAAATATTTGAATATAACTTATTAATATAAGCACCCGGATAGCCAAGTGCGCTCGCCTTAGATGGAAGCGGTCTTGCGTTCGATTCCCGATGGGGGCCCACACGTGCCAAATGACATTAGTTGTCGAAGCACTTTTAACAATACAACTAACTTTGTAATAGTTGAAAGTCGTAGTTACACTTGTTTATTAAACCCTCCTCCAATTTGACTCAACTAAAACGTGCATTACTGGGAACCAAGATTCAGAACATGAATAACGATTTGTGGTTCCGATTCGAGTTTTAGAATTCCAATGTTTTCGGTTAGGGTTCGGTATTTATTCAGGAAAATATAACGTTTTTTTCGGTTTTGCTTATCGGTTTGGCTCCACTTCGATGCCCTGGTTAGCATAGATAATTCGTAGTATCGTATCCCATACTTTCGATACATTAAAAATCCGCGCATGCGTATTGCACACTTTCTTTCGTTCTGGTAATCCTCATCGCGGATCATGCAATGTTATTATGAAACTCGAGTTCTTCATTTCCGCTCGAATGCCTTCCGTTAACTTTTACCAAAAATTCGACTGCTGCATTCCAAATGAACTCGCAGGCTGATTTCTCAACGCAGTCATTCCATGCGGAGTCACGGGTTAAGACCGCATTTGCCTCTTCTTGCAACATGCCAAAGAGGAATCTTTAGTTTTCAATGCAAAGGCCGTGTTCCGCTGATGCAGCCAAGAGTTCTTCCACATCCATGGCCTTCTTTGATCGTAAAAAGAAATAGTTTAACCTTCCCGCGATACTTAGAGTCTTCATTTTCTCCTCATTTATGTAAAAGAGAGAAGGCGTAAATCCTTTTACAGCCTCCCGATGAATTTGATTATCGGGTTTTGTTATTTTACGAGCCATCGGTGGCTATTTTCATTGACGTTACCAGTATTTCAGGGCCACTACGGAAGAGATATTTTTTGAGTGTTTTCCTAAATCCCATTGAAACTGAAAGTATGCATTCGTTTTTGGTATACAATAACAATGTCCATGAATATAACAAGGAAAACAATATATCTGTATTTTAGTCGCCGTTGAATGAAGACAACATAAGTAAATTTCTCTCGAATTTCCCAGTTTTATGTCATCAAAATATTTATATATTTCCTTTATTTATAAGCACATATGGATGCGATAGGTTCTTACTGGAATGTACTTCAGTGAGATAATTTTGAAAAATCACATTCATTATCTTTGTTTATCTGATGATTTTATTTGACTTAGTAATTACAGCATCAAATTTTCGAATTAGGATATTTACATAACGAAGATTTTCATCGTATTCTTTGTGAAAATATTTCATTAAATGAAATAACACACGAAATATAACAACTATATACTCAAACAAAATATAATTACTAACTACTAGCACATTTATAATTTTCATGCTATGCTATGAATTTTTATGCCTATTTTGGCATTTTTTAACATACATGCCGTATTAATTGATATTTTTCCAGAGTTCAATCAAAACAAATATCGAAGTATTCCGTGTCTTCATTGCGTGTTCCAAGCAATACATTTTTCAATATTTAACGCAAAAATGTTCACGTTAGAAACGCTGCAAGTATAGTTCCAGCGTTTTTTTAAACTCCGCGCCATTTCTCCTCGCTGTCAGAACCGTGTCATCACTTAGTTTTCCTTGAGGTTATTTTTTTCGCATAAGTATATTCATGAAGTTGGGAGGGTCGAGTTCAGCAAACCCGCAGACCGTCACGTCCATGCGTCCATCACGTTGTCACTTACCGTTCTTACCTTTCATTCGTCGCTCGATAGAGTTTCACCAGAATCCTTTGGCTCCCGTCCTTCCCTGCGATGGTCACGTACGGAACGGAAAAAGTGTTTGGGGTCGTTCCCACGCGAGGTGACAAGGACTCCGCGGTGTCCGAAATGAGGAAACGATCGCGTGTATTTTATTCATTCATCAAGTACGATGCGAAAGTGACCGAAAAGACGTGGGAGGAGTGCCTTTCGGTTTTGAAATCGAACGGATTGGCTCAGCGTGGGTTCGGTGCACCCTAATCCGATCTTTTAGTACGCAAATCTTCACCCACTTACCGATACCGCTGAGCGATTGCATGTGGTGGGACTTTCTCATAAACCAAGGAGACTCCGAGAAAAATTCTTTGGTAAAAATTCTTCATGAAGCATGAGGTGTGGTGCATTCCATAGGGCAGGGATGAGGAATTTTTTTGTGGCATGAGTGTAAATATAAAGAACTAGCGTGCCAAATTTTACTAAACCATAGAGCGAGATGACGATATCATATTTTCTTTATGACGTTATTGATAGCATTAAGGTGCAGTAATTGATGTAAATAGCTATTAATTATCCAAATTAATGACCAGAATCCACGTTTGTTAACTCTGGGCTCCATTTTTTAAGTGAAGTATACATTACAAGGATAACAACCGTAAGACTCTTCGTACCGAAGTACTTCTCTCGTGTGCCACTTTGGGCACGCCATAGGTTCGCCATCCCTGCAGTAGGGCAAAGCTATACCGGTTTATAAGTAAGATTTGGGTTTGACGTGATTTCTGTCATCCAAAATAATAATCTGCTATATGCAAGTATATTACTCATGTGTATATTTACAAATATATTCAGTTATGTATTTATAAATCATATATTAAATACATCAGTAACTTTTGTGAGATAGAAATATGAATTTAGTTTTCGCTTTCAGAATTTGTTACTCTGTAAAATGTAATAAGGAATGATAACCGCACGAAATCGTGATGAGTACCGGAAGAAGACTAACATAGGACAGATTCCTAGCAATCGATAACTAAAGTGCTTTCAATGGGAAGTAGCGAAAATTTTAATAAAATTAATTATTATTAGTATGAAATGAAAGTAGAGATGTTTGTGAAATGTTGCGTTTTCGATTAATGCACTCCCATTACGAGAAAGCTGATACTTTTTTAATCAATTGTTGTTGAAAACTCGAAACATAAATATATATCTGGATCCCTGCATTACATTAAACAGTGCAATAAATCATGCTTCGCTTAAAAATTTACAGAAAATATATCTTGAAAAATCGAATGGAATCTCAAGTACGGTACTTGTCTACTGAAATATCGGACTTTTATTCGAAATATATTGTGGCATTAGATTCTCTGACCTCAGCGTCATTCGCTTTAACTTTCCATTTTTCTGCCATGGACTTTAAACTTCTCATTACAGGAGATAATCGGTAATTTGCCACATTTTTGTAAGATTTAATTCGTGTGAATTCAAGGTCATGGACATCTCCATCCACAAGTACACGGCACACTTTCTCGTTTCTGGTTACGCACCGTGTTCTTTAGAATTATACGTGTAATGCCTTCTGACACTATTACCGCAAAATAACAGCCGAAATGGTAATATCGAAAGTCTTCATTCTTGCGAATCCGTTTTTACAAAGGAATTCAAATTTGTATTGATTTGCTTCGGATGTTAGCAAATTCGAGAAAAATTAGGAAGGAAACGTTGTGGGGAAAAAAATTGTGTGAATTTAGAGATACTGACTGAACAGTTTAAGTGACCGATTTTAATATTAATCACTCACTGAATAAAGTTTTTTTAGTCTAGATGATTCATAAAGTATACCATATATCTCCTTCGGCGTTCTATAGTAGATTTGCTATGCGAAAAGAATTTATTCACATTTCGCTACTCGCAGTTATGCATTCCGGCTGTTAAAATCCTTCTCTAAGATAATTGCCCCAAAATGTATATTACTTTTATCATGAAGTTGCCATATAATTATTTTTAAGAAGATTTGGGATTTACGAACGAAATATCCCGCTTATATACGTCATATCTCGTAGATGATTCCAGTGCTGTTTGATTAGAAATTTTATAAAATAAACATGGCTAGCAGCAAAATAATTTTTCATGTTGAATATGGATCGACAACTGCAATAAATCTAAAAATCCCTCGAACACAACCGTGGCGTCAGGTCGTTGGTATTCATGTTGTATTCTAGACCAGTATTGAAAAGGTCCCATATTTCATGAAAGGTAAAAGTGGACCAATCCGAAAGTACCCTTTAAGGAATTTTCCATCCGGATCCATGGTGAGACTGCACGATGAAGGAATAGCAAAGAGGAAAATTCGGCATTCATCATAGATATAGCCTCATGGATGACCAAAGTCTATGAAACTCGTGTAGAGTACTGCATTCTGATCTGTGGATTTAAGGCGCATATAGAAAAGTTTTCTATTTATAGCCCCAGAGAAAGGGGTCATCTGGAAAATTCAATTTCCAGAAATATTTATTCTAAATAATTTCGAAGACAGGGAATTTACGCAAAGACTTGAGGCGTTATTTCCTTTTTCGGAATATAGAGCAGTTTACGACTTTTTTCGCGCGATTCATAGTGGAAACCTTTTGCATTAATTCTGTAAACATAACATTCAGCTGGGAATGCGGTTGAACCTCAACCCCGCTCTACCTGTATCATTGAGAGGGAATATGGCTTGCTAGAAAAGATGAGAAGAGATAAATTTGCCTTTGTTTTCCTTAGATTATGAATAAACGGAAAACGCTCATGTAAGACCAATACCCTATAAATAACAGTTTTCTTAGGCTTTAAAAAGGAGATACCAAAAGTAACCTTTTATCCAAAATCATTCATACTTTTGTTGCAATCTTAACAATACAACCATGAATAGGACCGACACAGAGTAAATGGGAGATGCATTTTTCTACAACTTGTTCCAACAGAAAAAGTAGTATTCAATTCAGCAAGATGTGGCAGTGGGAATAACCCTTGAGTAAGGTATAATAATTAGATTTGAGAAGGAGTAACTCAAAGGACGGAGAAAACGCCCCAACCTTTTGCTTCGAGGGTCGGGACGCATTTTTTTTTCGCAAGCAAACTCCGTGCATTTCTCCGTTAGCTACTATCGAGGATAGTACGTGAGTCGCATCGTGGAGTTGAAGAGGAAGTGAATAAAGGCGTGGAAAGGGAAGAGGAAAGGGCACTCGACAGTGACCCGAAATGATACCTAATCCGTTCAAATTTAGGCTGAATGACGGCCGAGTACGTTACCAGATTGAGTAAAGGGGTACATAGTGAATGAAACGAATTTGTGTCGTCCCCAACTGAAACCTATTGATTAACTTCTTTGCTAATTAGTTTTTAGATGCAAAATGTTCGCGATCGTTCCACAGGATTCACTCCCGTGAGAAAAATTAAGTGAATTTTCGAAGTTTTCAATAAGTCAGAGCAAGAACTGCCAGGAAAATAATAAATTTTAGCCTTGTCTCTTTCTATTCACATTTCTTTATCTTTCTTTTTTCTTTGTGATGAATGGTATTTATTAAACTCGTCCAGTATAGCCATTAGACTTATCCCAACTGACTAATGTAGATTTACTCTAACGTTAGACTTATTCTAGCAGCAATGGTGTGAAATTTGTTTTCTAAACAATCTCCGAATATTCATTTCCTTCCTTTAACCCAAGCTATTTCACTGATAGAATAGTAATATACCTATGATTATATCTGTATAGTGCTGGTTAATAAAAAAAGAGTTATCAGGGGTAATGAAATCTTCTCCTTGATAACATCCTGAGATATTAATTTTAAAACCACGCCATTGCGAGGTAGAGAATGATCTAGTGTAAATAAAACAACAATACCATGGGAATTTTGATACCGATACGTCTCGAAGACAGACTAATTCTATGGAATTAATTTTTATTGATGTTAGATATATCCCTCGGAGAAGGCACCTTTGGGTTTTACCCACGCCTGGAGCCAACATGCAGAATGAGATCTCTAGACATCATAGAGTAGCCACCGGTGAATAGATTTCATAATGAGCTATGACATGCCAGTAGCGACTTACGTAAGGAATCTCGGACGCCCTCGCTAGCATACATGTTTCCTTGGTCATAACCATAATCAGTTAAGAAGCTACGTGCGTGCTCCCGTGGCAGTCACCGTGACTCTCTCACGGCCAGCACGAAGGTTTTTCAAAGGCTTACACCCGGAAAGGGAATAACGGGAGAGGTCGAGAAGGATACTCTTAAAGCAAGAGAGAAAATAAAAATCACAAGGGAGCGAAGGAAATTTAAATTTAGGAACAGACTGAACTTGTCATATGAAAATAGTTTGGAAGTTGTGGTAGAATTTCTTAATGCACTGTAGCGTTCCATTCATTTGGGTTATACGAATGGTAATTATTCAAATGATTCAAATTACAATCTAGTGGCGTTGCTCTACTCCAGTCAACAGTTGCTCTCACTGAAACCATGAGCACGCTCGTACCTGGAGCTCCGAACTAAAAGGAGGATGAAGCCGATAATTCGTAAGTACCGGCAATAAGGTTACATTACGTTAGAACTGGCTAATATCAACAATTCATTTAATTTTTAATAGAGTCTGCTGCTCCAGATTTTGTCTGCTGCTTCCGAAATTCGTTAACGGGAGGTTTGTAATACCGATGCGCTTCTACGTCAGTTAAAAATTAGATTACATTTTTCTATAATTTTAGACTGATTTAAAGACTTAATGAAATTAAATTACGTAGAAAAAATATATAAATAAATGGATTGATATACGATTGAAGGCTTACAAGAGCAAATTTCTCAATGCAAAAAGCTGATGTGAAAAAGAAATTAAACATTGTAAATTCAAGAACATTCATTGGATATTGCACAGTTTAATTTGCTATTTGTACAAATGGACAATTCCACTACGTCAAACCAACATCCATTTATTTTACTAGTAAGAATTGCTTTGTATTTAAAACGTTTTAAAATTCCGTTTCAATCATCACTGAAGCTGTAAATCGTTAATTAACGAGGAACTGCTATCTCTCTGATCACGAAACGACTCTGGTATCAGAACTCTGAAAACCTACAATTAAGCGAATGAACGAAGTTGTATGCAAATGAGTAACGCGAGATGTTGCTCTTCGGAAGAGAATTTTAGTTGTTAGCTGTCTTTCTTTTTATTCGCCAATTACGTCCTCGTCATTGTTTAGGGATTCGTGCTAAACCCCATTGTCGATAAATCTGCATATCCCGAAAATGAGCCACTGTTTCAAAACACAAATATAATTAATCAACGCGGCAGAGCTTTCTCTGTTCGCTTCATATGCATGAGAAAGGAACACAAAAGAAGAAAATAGGAACCACGAGGCACAACGGAATGCATGCATGATTCAAGAAAACGATACCGAGGAGGGCTTAGTTATAATGACGTTATTGAGTCTTCTATTACGCCCGAATCGCTCCCTGCACTTCCGCGGTGGTGAAGATAAGGGAGGCAGTAGAAGTCGGCAGGAAGAAGATAAGGGCAAACAGATAGTACATTGTCTTCAGCCCCGCATAGGCCATCAATCATACCTCATTAACGCCGCTCCCTAATTGGTCAAGACGTCTTAGTTCTATCCGGACGGCGGCCGCGGAAGTAAAAAAAAATTGCGAACTTTGGATTGCGATAAGCTGCTTGTAAATTGAGGGAGATCGTGGTGATATGCAAGCGAAGTAACACAAACCCAAACGCGCGCCCTCGTATACGTGCGCGAGTTAGGAAACCGAGGGAAAAGAAACGTCTCGATTATCCGGGGCTCGAGTCGGATATCTACGGGACCGTAAAAGAGGGCATCAGGGGCGTCTTCCCCCGGAGGGGATTCCGCGGAATCCCGTGTCCCTTGACCTCAAGTGCCAGACCATTGGTCGCCGCCATCCTCCGCCCACGTAACACTTAAAATAATAAAAGTCCCGCCGGAACTGGCGTCCGGTGATCCCGCAGGCACGCGCGAACACACGGACGGACGGACCCGCGCTTTTCTCTCCCCTTTTTTTCTGCCCTGAGGATGACGGGAAACAATGGACTGTCGGATTACGTCACCCCCCTATGCGTTTCGGCCGCGAGCACGGCGCTCCTTCCGTTCGCAGGGCATAAAAAAGGATTTCGAATATGTCTTTGCTATCGAATCGAAGGATCTCAGTCGCCTCTTCCGACTTCCACGGGATTGTGTAAGTTTTGGTGAGCCACCCGCTAACATTAATTTCGGTTGTAGTTCTTTGAGACCCTCCACACAATGGTATCGATGCGAATGATCGAGAAAACGCCAAGAGATGTTGTGAATCGATTGATCTCGATGACGTGACGATGTGAGGTTTGCCTCATGCTTTGAATACAAACGAGAACCTGAAACACTCCAGCACCTCCATCCCATATATAGATACGGTACAAAATGAAAAGAAAGGATAAGCAAATTGCAGTACAATACATACCGTAGTCACAAGGTCTGGAATTTAAGGAAGAGTCACATCGTAATCTAAGAATCTTAGTACTCTTTATGTTCTCGATGCCTTACATGCGATGAGGTATTTAAAATATCTGCGCAGAATATTCTCACTATGTTCTCCCACTTACTGTCTAACCACGAAATAGATCCCAAACTTTATGATGAATCTCTTATAAATTTGGTAAAGTATTCTGCAATTTAAGCTGCTCATATTTTCCTATTAATTATTCATAGAAAGGGATGAATCTTAGGAAAAAAAGGATAATAGGGTTGCACTAGTTAGAATTTGAGATAATTTATTAGCAAGTGATAACGAAAAAATTATCCATAATTTTCATCGATGAATTCCGTTTACGATGCAAACCTTATGCTGTTTTATGAATAACGTGTTTGCGATTGAAATGGGAATCGTAAAATAGAAGTATATTGATGATTGAATTAAAGATAACATTCCTTTACTTCATATAAGATGGAAAAAATGGTTTAACGCCGTCATTTTTCACCACACAAGTTTATCCTTCTTTTACGGAGGTCTGCTTTATTTTAGGCTTCGATGATGCCATGGTCGGAAAATTTTCTATTTGTGCGGGAGTACGAAAAGAACGCAAATTCAAGAAGATGAAGTCATACCATCTGTCCTTCATTTCCTCCGTGATGTCCGCTCAAATATTGAAATTTAGCAACCGTGACTGCAAATAACAAACAGGAGGAATTCCTCTAAAAGGGCCAAACACCCCTGTTAATCATCCCTCTTACGAAAATTCGCCATATTTTCTATAAATGAGAAGTAAAGCAAAGCTTCTTAAAAATTCAACGAGGGAGACTGGTCTTTGCCCCTGTACTCTGAGATGAAAAGCAGGTGGTGCAGAATGTAATCCTCGCTCAGTTTCGTACCCTTTGCGAGTGAAAGTTTTCGCGAGCGAATCTTCCCTGACGTCACCCTCCTCGAGACGAATCGTTTGTTACCAGGACGCAGCAATTGAATTACACATCTGCAAAATCGGCCCCACCAACGAAGATGGGGCACCGATTCTCTCAAAGGTTAGCGACGAAATACGCAATTTGGGAATGCAAGCATCTGGTATCTGGAGCAGGGTACGGGCGATGGCAACAATTGGCAACCGAGCTTCGCCCATAAGGGTGTTGTCGTGACGACCCCGCGTTCCCCAACACAGCTCACTTCGTGCTACACCCCCGTGCATAAGAGCTTTCATCTCGTGGGAAGACATACACGCAGACGTACGCGTGCGAGAGCATAGACGCCCACGAGTCGCGAAGGAGCCGTAGGATCGTGACCGAAGCATCTCCCGGACGCGAATTCTTCTGCGAACCCTCATCCTCTTGAAGCTGTCGCCCGCAGAGCTCTCGATCGATTGCTCATTAGCGGCGGAAAGCCGAGGCTTTGCCAATCGCGAAATCCTTCATCGCCTCTCACGGAGGGAGAATGGAAGGTGCCTCCTGATCAGACATCTCGACAGCAAATGCGCGGATGATACCTCCCCTTTTTTATTTCAAAGCGTAATGCTTTATGCTACTGAGCAAGCAAGCCATTCTGTTTGAAAGAAAAGGTATTTCGTTACAGTCGACTCACGGCGTCTTTTCTGTTGCGGCTACCATCGTATACACAATTCTGTAAAACAACGAAGCTAACCCGATCTCAGAACCACTCATTCCCATGCTCCATACCGGGGTTCGATTCCCGTTCTATGGCGTTGTTCAAGTGGTATAAAGACAATAACTAATCTACACATTTCCCGTAACGCACACATAAGCTAGTAAAACCTTATAGAAGTATTTAAAACTAATTTCATTGAAATGTATCACACAGGAGGAAATAAGGTATTCCACACAATTTGAAACAAACCATAAAACTATTTAACCTTGAAATGATACCACTAGTTCGCAAAACAATAGGAGATCGAATTTGTCTAATTAATATTTATGACAAGAAAAGGAGAGATAAATGAAGATGATTCGTATCCCGATTCCTATCGAATTCAGGAATGCAAATATCCTTGCCTTTAATGGGATTCAAATCCGCGACGCGTTATCTCTACGTGTTGTCACACAGTAATTTGGGTCAGAATGGTAACACGAGTCTCTGAATTAATTTCCACTGGAATTTCGCAACGAATTAAGGGTGAGCTGTTTCAAATTGGCGGCACCGAACAATGAAATCTCCGACGTCATTTGAAAATAAATTGATAGCATGGAGATGAATCAAAATTGCCAGCTTTCACGCAAACATGTGAAGATGATCCTTGCTCAATTTTCTCAGGGTTTCCGAAAAAATGCAATCATTTCTTTCCGAAAGCTACTATTCTTTATTTCACCTATAAATTGAAATATTTGAAACTTTTTTCTGTCACGGAGTAAAGGTTAGAAAACTGCAGCTAGCCCTATCGATGAGGGTTACGCTGAGCCTTCATCGTGGCCTCGGTACATACATCTGCCACCTGTCACCACTTTAAATTGAATATAAAGAGTAAATTAGTGAGTCATGTCACCAGCCCAAGGGTCTTGGCACTGTCTTAGAAGTGATGCGTGCTGTGTATATGTTTTCGTATTGGTAAACTGGATTCAATTCAACAACGGACGGACTCTGCATGTTGCCTAAACTTCAGGGACTATCCTACCTCTACCTCTCCGAAATATGGTATATCTACTCGTATATATAGCAATAGATATGCTCAGTACGATGTTAAATATAGTAGATACCTTAGAGAACCTAGGTAGTAACATGTTTAACTAAAAATCTGATTTTTCAATTATAATTGATTACTAATATCGAAAGTAATTCTAATATAAAAATGCTCTTGATTGTATTTCTATTTCCAGAATCTATTTCTAATATCGCATCGATTACTGAGTCGAGTTTGTGTAGTAATATCTTTAACTAAAAATCTGATTCTTCGATTTTGATTGATTACTAATGTCCATAGTAATATAAAAATCGAAATGATAATCAACAGTGATTCTATTGCCAGAATCGATTGCTTATACGAATCTATTCATTATTAGAAATCGATACCAATATCGACACATAATCACAAATATTTTCGTCGAAATGTATTTTCTGAAATGGTACTGACTCCTTCCATCCGTTTCCCGATCTCAACTTCTGCCCCAAAGGTTACTTAAATAAAACTGCTTCGAGGTGAAAAATATCGCGAGATGTTAACCTCTTTCGATTTTATGATGGAAGAAATTCCGAAAGGTGAAGGACGAAGAATGCCTCGCGCCTCAGTAATTTGTTGCGAGATGAAGATGCCTTTTTCAAAAATCCACGCGGAGGAATTCGATAGAAAGCCGTTTAGAGCGCTCTCATCATTTTGTATATCATACCACGGTCATGTCGTCAGCGTCATGCGGCAAGCAGAAAGAAGAGGTTGAGTGAATAATCCGATCCTTTTCCGAAAGACTCTCGAAGAAGGACTCCCAGAATGATTCATTGAATCATCGTGATGTCCTAAAATGTTTATTCGCTAAATTCCTTTGGCTCCTTAAGCGGTTTTATTCATCGAATCTATAGGTAATTCTTTGAGCCGTCCGCATGCTTTTTATTACGATGTACGGTTTCTTCATCGTTTGATTTCTCAATGAGTCAGTGTTGGATCCTCATAGTTTGAATAACTCTTGATTTCTCAACAACGACTATTCATCTTCATTTACATTGAAAGAAGCATCTGCCCGAGATCGTAGGAGGTTCGGATGTAACCGTAAAAATTGCAGTAAATAATCACCAAATGTGCATGTAATATCTTAAATTATATGAAGATGTCATATGTTGAAGAGCTGTCTATGTTATTTAATGTTGGGATCGGCAACTTTCATTGACATTTTATGGAAAGGGATGGAATATCACATATTAGTTATTGCATTGTAAGTTTTTATGTAATTCAATATAATTTATCACTATCTATCAAACGTGAACCTGGAGTTAATAAGAAGCTTTTTCATAGATGTACCCATCTTGCCTGACATTGGAGATGAAGTTATTAAAAGAGAACTGATTTATTTATAAATTATGATGGTTGCCTATGCAATCATTACCTTTGGCAAGACAAGTTGTGACTTCAGGTTTGGGATTTGACGAAAACTATTTTAGCATTTCTCAAGAAGTTCTCTTGAAGACATATGGTTAACTTTTAAAGGCCAGATCCAACAGTAAATTTCTTTCCCAAATGAGACAGTTATTCAACCGATCAACTTAAAAATTTTAAGCCATTCCGATGATCGCTATCATAGCACTTATGTCAACTTCACGTTAATACAAGGGTGAAATACAGCCATCAGAGGCCCTAGGCGTAAGGAACGCTGCGAGGCCACACCAACAGATTATTCATCTTAGAAAACGACAAAATGTCCTTCTTCGGGTTCTTTAATGGCGAGGCCCTCAGCTTTTGTCTAGTGCGCCCAATTGAAAATCTGGTTCTGCGTTCGTGCACTTCACTAAAGCTCCCAATTAATGAAATAATGAACTGAAAGGGAAAAATCTCATTTCTCAATGATTTCTCTTCTCAAATGAAGATATTCCGTGCTTGATTTAAAGAAATTTCCATCGGAGAACATTTCAACGTCCTCTACAAGAAATCTCTCTCGGAAATAGATGCATTGTGATTGTACAGCGAACCGTTTAGCATGAAGGAATTGAGAGTCTTTAGGAGATTACTCTGCGACGCTATTCACTCGCAATTACCGCTGTATGGAGGCTAAGGGCGAGATAGGCGCATTACTTGCGAATTCCTTGGAATCGGTCTCGAGTACAAGAATGAAAGCACGAAGATTGTCGCCTTGCGATAGATATGCATGCTTCATTGCATAGCGTTTAGCTTTGTTAGGCCTACCCTTTCGAGGAAATTTCCCTTAGATTGTGGCTCGCATGACGGAATAGGTCAAAGTAGAATGCGGCAAAGTTCATCTAGTTCATTGACACTTGAAAAGAATTTTCCTCCATCTCTGAAGTGCGAATAATTTTGTCCGTTGATCCCGGAGGTAATCGTCGAAGCGTTAATTTAATCGCAGGAATTAAGCGTGACACCATTCCCTGAGTGGCATCTCGGTGCAATCTCTCTCGAAATGTTTTCCTGATTGCTGGAAGACTTCCGTCGCATTTAATTATCAAACGTGCATATAATGAAACTAACGAGTTGTAAATCATAATTCGAGGCTTTGAAACAAACGCCTCAAAATTCTCTGGAGGGGGAATTTTAAGTGAGTTGTACAATCACTCGTGACTCGACCATCCAACCTTTGGAGGATTACCTCCCGAAAAGTTTTTATAGAAGTGCATCTTCACCGAGGCAAAGGGTCTGAAAATAGACGGTGACGAGGCGCTTCGCCCACGTGTCTTTTACGGCCCTAAGATCTCATCCCGACGGTTTCTTTCTCTTTTCCACGGATGAGTGTGTTTCGCAACGGTAAATCACACACTCACAGGTAGGGGCGCGTTCAGATCCGCGATGGACTTTCACTGGTTGTCGGAGGCGGACTCGAGAAGTACGAGAGCGTATAAGGAAGGGGAGAGGAAGATGCTCCACTGCTCCGTCGTTAGAGGAGTCAGAGATCTTAGGAGCGTGGGTGGTGAGACATATAAGAGAGAAAGGCGGGCCGAAAAGGAAACTATCGCGTCTTGCCAAGATTGGTTAAGAGCTCGAGGCGAAAGAGAAGTGGAAAAAAGAGGTCATATTAAAATGTGATTAACATGTACTCAGGGGATGCTTTTAAAGGAAACTGAAATTGAGTAAATGGAAGGTTCATCCACCCCTAGCTTCCATTCCTTCTCAAAGGTGGATCACTAATAAGTTGACGAACACCACTCCGTAATTTTTGGCACTTTCTGTATAGAGATCAATAATTGATCTTAATAGGAACAGGCTAAAGGTGTACATGTGTAGCAGTACTTAATGGCTTATTTTTCAACTAATTTTAAGCTTATATTGTTTGATTTATCCTCAAACTCTGCTGTAAGATGAATGTTTCTTTGTATATTTTTATTCGCTACACTTTAGTAGGAGTCTCTCAGAGAATAATATTACAAATAATGATAATTGTGAAACAAAAGACAGGTTAGTCCATTTCAAGGGAAATTCCTAAAGATAATGGGAAATGAACCAAGATCAAAACGGTCCTGGCTTCTTCGGATACCGAAATAGCTTTTGCAAGACTCGCTAGAGTAATTCCTTCATTTCCTAATTAGAGTGGACTAATTTGGGCAAGCGAAAGAACTTCTAAGATTCCTGAGAGGAAATTTATATCAAATGCTGAGAATGAAATACAAAGAAAGCATACATAAGGTAATTACGCTCCCTTCGTAAGTTTCTAGGTATTCTCATGGGTACCATCGGCACCCATGAGTTACTCTAATGGTAAATTTCTATTATAATACTACTTTCACAATCAAATGGGAACAATGTTCCTTAACTATCTTTTGACGTGGCAGCTCTGCAAAGAATAATGGAGCTAAAGAAATTCGAAAAAACGAGTCAAGAGATTACAAAACTGGAATGCATATTCTTTTTCACCCGATATTTAATGCTAAGTGCTCGAGGGAATAAAAAAACAGCGGAGGAATAGCAGACGGGGAGAGTTCTGAAGATTACAGCCGAGAGCGAGAAAGATGTGGAGTAAGATAGTGGGAGAGGGTCGGAGCGGGATGTATAGAGGTCCGCGGAATCTCGAGTATCATCATACCGTTATCCCAACTGACACACATTCTTACCACTCATAAACATTTCTCCACCGCTAACTTCTATCTCACCTTCTTTCTTTCCCATCCAAACTCACTCTCCCTTTCAAACGCTTGGCAAAAAAATAGGGGGCTTGTAACAAGCGACGTTAATCGGGGGTTCTTCTCGGAAACATGCTGTTTCCTTCGTTCGGTTGCGATTCTAGCAAAATGCTTGAAATATCAAAAGAAGTTTTTATTCGAAAAAGCAAGATGCTATCGGCTATCTTTGAAGCTATCAATGAGTTCATGCGAGTACGACGTCACTGTAGAAGTTGTTACCGCGATCCCTATCTTTAATTATTGTAAAGTAGTGAAAATACGATAAAACCATTTATTCAAGCTGCTGTAACCAAACCTGGTTAATTTTTCCGTATCTTGATAAATGAAATATTTTTCATTTGTCTTTTGGTATAGGAGAGAAAAATGCACCTCTCATTTACTTCTGCATTAAATCAGGAAAATCACAAAAGTCGGTAATAAAATAAATAAATCATGGGTGACCAACCCGAGGATTAGTTTTTGCATCTCGCCAAGTCATCTTGTCCATTGCCAATCGCTTCGTTTCCTTATTACCTAACTTCAACGATAGACATTTACGTCTTTTTGAAATGTTACCTAGCATTTCCCTATATCTATTCTACAGCACCCCTCTGAATCTAATCTCTCTGTGAGGAAACTATAAATACAAGATTTTGAACTCATTTAGTAACAACGCTGGGAAAATGGCAGAATGAATTCGCCTGCATTCACACTATATTATCGATTCCTTAAAGACAACACAATAGACGTAATCGCCCCACTCAAAAAAAACTACACTTCTTTCCTCTTAATTGATATTCTAACGCATAGACGGAGAAGGGATAAGATGCACTTCTCTGCGGAAGCTGGGAACAACTCCACAAAGTATATAAGACTTGCTGCGATGAGGATAACGGTTCGAATCCTTTAATTAGTTGGCTAGGTTTTCCTCAACAGAGCATCTTCTCTATCCGGTGCCTGTCGGTTTCGAAATAGGAAACCCTCATAAACCGGGAAAGTGTTGGCGGCATGTATTGATGACTCGATCTATTGTTCGAGTGTCATTCGTTCGTCTTATTCCACAATCGGAAAGGTGCGGAAGGATGTACGGCTCGTGCTATGGCTTTCGGAGAGTTCAGAGTCATTGGTGAACAATCTATCTACTTTCCAGTAACGGAAGCATTAAAATTCCATTGAACACGTTATTTTAGGTACTCTTTGAATATAACCACAAGATACGTTATTCCGAAATTTTTCTTTGGTCTATCTTCATGTATAACGAAGATAAGGAATTTTTCTTTTCCTCAACAGAAATCTTTTTAACGTTACCTATCCCACCAAACGTCGGAGCACGTATCCGCTTACTTTATTATTCCGCTTTATTCGCTTACTGATCCTCTAATTAAAAATGATTCGCTGTTAGATGAGCTGCATACCTTATCATATCTTCATGTAACATGACAAAGAAATATACTAATGTAAGATGATAGATACTGTCGTCCAACGACATCGAACTGCTTTCATGATTAGACGTCTTGTATCAGTATCCCAAGTGCACTGTGTTCTAAACAAATATGGTTACACCATACTAACAAGACTACAGTTATAGAGGTCTTATTATTGATTCCAATAGTTTAAGGGTTATTTATAAGGACTGTTTACCATTATAGTTCGTTATTACTAGAAACAAGATCTGTAAGCTTTCACGAATCGATGAAAATGATTTCGTCAGGGCATTGGAATGAATTAAAAACTATCAGCCTTAAGGAATTCAACCAAATAAGGAAGTCAATCCCATTACAAAAACCTGACACTTTTATATCACACATCACGGCACGATTACGTTCAGGCGATAAATTTCGTAAGCAGTGACGGAGATGACGAGAAACAAATTCAGTCATTTTTCGCATGACCCGGGATGCATTCTGCAACACCAGTCGTATCACCTCTCTCCGGGGAAAGAAAAAAGCCACAGGAATCCCAACACCCACGCCAGACCCCGCAGTCGAGGTTGAGCCATTTCGAAATTCCCCCTCCCTCTGACGTCTTAACAAGGGTGTTAATGGGAAAATCCACACGCGGATGCGGTCGAGGTGGCCTCAAACGTCACGTCTTTCGGAATTAGGGCAATATCGCTCCCGCGGTCGATAAATGAAACGAGAAGACCTCCGGGTGTCATCCCAAGTGACGAGCGCGTTCCCTTCCAAAAGATGCGGCGCCCCTCAAGGATTTCAACGGCCGAAAGGCGACCTAATCTGCGGAGATTTCAACGCTCGTCTCCCACTTACGAGCCCGGCATCCCTCGAAAACTTTCCCTTTCGGCCGGGAATGATTTACATCCCTGGAACGTGTTTCACATCTTCTCCGTCCACTCTAATTTACGATGGTCGTTAATCGTGTCGGATGGAATTTTTCAAGGTTTCTAAGACGGGTCGCTCGGGATAAAAATGATCCGCGCTTTTTTTATTTCGGATGCGAGAGGTGTTCTCATCTCACGTCTAGTAGGTCGACGCTCCGTGGAAAGATAAAGTTACGATACTTAATGACCACCTGGTTACTTTCTCACTCGAAATATATGCAGGCTATATAATTTGGACTTAATGCTAGGAATTTATTTGAGGATATAGGATCAGTCTCGTGCGCTTAAAGGCATTAAAACCCTGAAGCGTAGTGTAGAAAGAAGGCTAATATTATTTATTATAACATTTTGGTACTCAAGTAAAACTTTTGCATGATATGTAGTAGGTTAAATCATATATTACCCTAAAATATAAATAAAAATGGTTTTAACTATCCATGGACTTTAAGGCATTAAATTTTACTGATATATATCTAATTAAAATCTTCAATACTATTATTTTCTGGCTTAATGTCATGATGCATCCTGATATATTTAAGTTTCGACGCGTCAATACCTAGGTTATCAATAAAGATATGTTTGTGGTACGGGTAAATCTTTTATCATTTCATTGTTTTACGTTATGGAAACCTACTACAAAGTCATGCCAGAAGAATTGATTGGAATAAGATATGCTAGGAGTTTCTCATAAAATTCATTGAATTTCTAGAAACCACCGTATTTGTCCCTACAAGTTTTGCATTTATTATCCTTTCCCTTAATCTTAACTAACAATAAGACTTAACAGCTACAATTATTATTTTAGGGTCTTCCTCTTTTCACTATTATTTAAAAGATGTACTTTTTTAATTAAAGGAGGATCTGAGGTGTTACTTATGTTAAATAGTTATCTGCTGCTTAACGAATTCAAAATACGTTGTATTTTATTTTATAAATAAAACATGAGGAATTTGCAATTCAATATCAAATAAATTCATGTGCTTTTACAATAAGGTTCAATCATTTAATCTGAAGAATTTCTAATTATCACTCAGTAATCAGCTAACGAGATCGCTCGGATTAACTAGATCCTGTTTAACATCAATTACAATACAAAACAAGATTATCTATTCTAAGATCCTGAAACGGCCTTCTGCCAGCTTTACAAGACTTTCTCCACTCAGTATCCTTTAACAGAATACCAAATCTCAATTTAAATTTCACGCAAAACATTCTGAATGCCATTATGAGAAAACTCTTTGTTTTCGGAAGTCTTTTGCGCAACCTTCTCAAAACATAGCCGCGTAACGGCTTACATCAGTTAGTTGTTTGCTCATTCCGCAAGCGGCCTGTGTGCTTGAGAATCGCCAGAGAAAACTTATGAGCCCACTGTTTAGTAGTAATGAAAATTTCCCGAGACACATCATCGACTAAACAGGCAATCTGCCAATTAACTTGTCACTACACCCGAAAAGGTTCATCGGTAGAGATTCGGTACTTTCTTTTGCAACTCAATCGATGAGTGGGCACTTGATATGATTATCACCGGGATATAATTGTTTCGTTAGAATACTAAGAAGAGATAAATATAAAATTTACTTAACGATTAGGAGCAAAGGAGTATCTTTGCACCATTCTGGCGATCGATTACGCCTTCCTTTGCTCCATGAGCTCTGTCAACAATCAAACATATTTAAATAATTTAATTTTCAGTGGAAACTGGAAATTAAATAGAAAATGTTACACCAAGTTCGTAATAATTACAACTTATTACGTTTACTTTACGCAACTGAAAAGTAAAAATTCCTTTCTCCAATACTACTATTGAAATATTTTAGTAACACTGTCGATATGCCATTAAGTGCGGCCCGATAGATTATTGTAAAGCCGCACGATATTTACATGAGGACCACTGAAGAAAAAGGTTTCCAACCCCTGATCTAGATACTAACAAAGATTTCTACGAAATAATTGAGTTGACATAACATGAAATTCCCCGTTTATCTAAAGTTTTAATTTCCCCTCTTTGTCTTTCTCAAGAGCTCTTCTCTTTCCGTTCTGCGCATCACAGTGCCGTGAGCTTTTGTAAGAGCACAACCGCCACTTCGTCGTTGACTTGTTGTTGAATTTATGACGTTATAGTTTTCTAAGGAAATCTTCGGAAGACAAGAAGAGGTTATCTTTCAATTGGTAAACCTTTCATAAATTTTGACAACTGTTTGTGCCATCATCGCTCAAAGCTTTTATCGACGAAGACTCTCAATCTTCTTGAATAAATTACAGCGGGTAATAGCCGAGTGAGCGATCCCAGGTTTCCGAAAAATTGCTCAAGAGGTTCGGAGAAAAAGTTATCCAGGGAAAGCTGAATGAGAACGTACTTACGTGATAAAAATTTTAGCAGATTTGGTTCACCTCGAACGCTCTCGTCTTCTTGGAATTAATGTAATGAATTTCAGCTTGCGGTCGTACAGTTTAAATCTACTTAGGGTAATTGCGCTATCGAGCCAAGTGTTTCCGTTTTCAGAAAAAAAACTCTTTAAGGTGAACATTCAGAAAGGCCTTTCATAAACCAATTTGTGGTGGAGTACTCCTTTCAAAAATTCCTATAAATGAAAATCCTCGCTTTGAGGATTTTCTCGCAAGATTTTATATTCATTTCACGGATTTTGCAAGATATCCTCTTCTGAAAACGAGTCAATAATCTCTTACAGAAAATCAAAAAGGTATTTCTCACACCATAACATAGATGTGACCTCATGCAAACGATTTCAAAGAGGTTCTGAAACGGAATCTTTTCAAACGTTTTTTCCAAAAAAATATTTACCGGAAAACCTATATATACGGAAAGTTTACATTAAGGTCAAACAGATTTCTGTCTCAAAGGAACCGGTGAGGTAGGTGACTTAGGTCTGCGTCTCAAATCATCGTGTGCATATATGACTGATCCCGATTTTGCGCTACTCGTCAAAGCCTTTAGATTTTTTCATTCAGAATATTTTATTAGACTAAAAATACTATCAGCAGGCAGAAAACTGTACTACTTATTCTAAAAGTCAACCTTGGAAGTATAATAGAAGAACTTACATAAGGATTCTAAAAGTTCAAACACTGATAAAGTTATAAAGATAAAAACTAAAAGTTAGCAAACGTGGATGCTTCGAAGAACCTCTTTCAAAAGCGGACAGAAACTTTGGAATTTCGTAAAACCACCTTCTATTCGCATCATGTGCACTTACAATTGTATTTGCAAGATTTGATTATCACAAGCTAATGTCATAATCATTCAGATCCATGGCGAGCCACCAATAGCAATATTAATCCAATGATAGGAACTCTAAAATATAAAACCCCCTGCCACAAGCCAAATTGAGCCTTGTAGGGTATTTATGTAGACGTAGATACATTCCGCGTATATATAGCGTGTCTAGGATATTTTGCTGAATTATGAACAACAATTAATAACACACTTATTGAAAGAAAGAATGCTTAATGATTTCCACAGCAGATTTTTATTCGGCTAGGTTTGTCGACGAGTTGACATCTTCAATCTGCGTGATATTATAAGTATACTTTCTTTCAATATGTGTTGAATTCCACAAAGTCACGCTTGCAAAAATTAACTCAATTAATAATACTTCCGAGGGACGATACTCATTATAAATGGCAATGCTCTTAGAAGAATTCAATCTTTGTAAAACATTCATTACAAACTACTTTTCATCTTACTCTTGGCTCTAGATGTCGTATTATACAAGATATTTAGGTATGTAGGAAAGTGTTCTGGCTACAGGTTGTTGACGCTTTCTCCGTCGACCGCTAAGACTGCGGAAAACCTCTTTACGAGTCAATATGTTCAGCAAAAACACATCTACACAGCCAAACTTCCTCAATCGGAAACAGACGGATTCTTCCGCTCAGACCACCGCCGTCGGCGAATCCTCCAATCTATCGGGAATCTCATAAAGAAGTATTAAAAGGAGTGTTTAGAGGTCCTAATCCCGCTAAGAGATGGAAAGGAGTTTCCTTCCTTCCCTTTATCTCCAAGCAGTCTCTCCCAAGAGGCGACGCCCATAAATCCCAGCGGCACGCGCCTCTGTAAAATATTTATGCAAATGGAAATAGCCCCATTCTCGCTTCTTACTCCTTATGCTCCCCCTTTGATCTACCCTCTTTCACCTTTCCCTCCCTCGACCTTCATTCTCTCCCTGCTTTCCCCAAATCATCCCTCCTTCCCATTGTTGTTGGACTTTCACTTCTTCCGTTAGTAGCATTGTAATGAACATACGCCCTGGGTACACTTTATCCAATTCCTCCTGCATCTTTTCCGTCTTTCTTTCCCTCCGCAGTTTCCGGTGAGGCCTACTCGTCCATTATATCTCCAATTTCAATCGTCATGTGAATTAAAAGTCTCTAAATGGGCCTTTAGTTCATGATACTGCTTAATATTGAAATGCACTGTAAAACCTTCAATACAGTACAAAATACAGTCAGATAAAATATTGTGTTCATCCTTCAGGAAAGATGTCTTGTTAAGAAGATATTCAATAATAATAACGATGTGATTCGGGCGAGATTAAAAATATCAAGTTTCTTCATAAATCTAGCCCTTCCTTACATTAAATTTAAAATAGATTGCTTGTGAGAGTTCACAGAAGTAAATTACTTTGTGGGTGCAAAAAACAAAGTTTTCACTGAGGAAAAATACACCACAGCAGGAATACACCCACAAAAAAGGGTCTGAGAAGCCTGAGAAACCTACTGATGGGTAACTAAGTTTTAAGGAAAAGACAGGTTGTATCACATCTGGAAAACAAACAAAATTGTAAAGGCATATTGTAGTATAGAAAAATTCAGAATTCTCTCAACGTAGTTTCTCGTATACTATTATCTCCCCAACGAGAATCGGACGTAAAAAGTGTCGGTGCTTCCGGGCAGAAGTCGTTCAGAAAACGGAAGACCCAGGTTCAAGCTTCGGTCCTGTCAGATTTCTTTCGTGTCCGATTTTGCTTGAGAATCTACCTAGACGACTTTTAGTGCAATAACATCCTAATCCCTTTCCTGGCACTAAAATTTTCATTTGCGTTTTCTGAGTTACAAATCTTTTTACCTTCCCTCGCTTTTTTCATCTCTCAGCCTCTATTTCTTTTCATTTTAGCTCTCAGCGTGCCGGCCCCCTCCTGCCAATTTCATAAGCCTACCCTTCATCATATTCATAAGCCCTGGTGATGTTTTCGTACCGGTTCCAAAAATCGAATAATTTTCCGCGCAAAAGCCCGTGTTCTTTTATAAACTTGGAAAGACGTTCATTCCAGATATTAGGAAGCTAAACTGTTGATGTCTCCTCCATAATGGAGATGAAATTCGATTTCGCCAGTAACTGCCTCTGAGAAAACAAACAGCATGAATTGAATTTAGAATGGGACCACCACGATTGTAGTTTTTACGAGTCTCAGCTGATGTTGAAAAGAGGAAAAAGTAAATTAGAAATAACAAATTTGTATAGCGAAGAAGTTGGACTCTGGTGTCAAGTGGAAGCTTGGCGTGGTTGTAATTCGAACCCGGAACTACCACTTGCCAATAGAATGCTTTTGTATTTACGGCATAATTCAATGGAATTATGCCGTAAACTCATTTTGCGTTGTTTGAAATATCCATGAGATTACCCAGTGAAAAACAGAAGACAATAGTTTAATCGCTAGTAGGACTCTTTTAGGACGTAGTATTGCAAACAGTAGATGTACTTAATTTAAGCTCAGTCATTCTGTTTGTCATTGTAATAGAATAAGTTTAGCATGTATTAAACCACATTTCAAACATTAATTGTGAATATGAAATATTCTTTCTATACCACAGAAAATGTACTCTTGATACTACTCCCTTTCTACAAATGAAATTTACGAGAAACTCTTCCTTTAATAACCCTCGATTATGAGCTCATAGGATAATTAACCTTTCAAACTCTTACTGTACAAAATTATGTTGATAGAACTTTGTACAGTGAGAGTAATCCCCATTTAGTGGGTATTTTAATAAATTAATGGAGTTGTTCGTTGATACAATAATAATTCCCAAAAGAGACTGAAAACCGAAATTTCTCGGAAGAATTATACTCAAAAAGTTTTAACCACATTAATTCAACCTCGAGAAAAACATTTTTATATTTATTTACTAAGAATGAACAATCTAAAGGAAAAATAAACATTTAGCCTCTGAGATAGGCTCTTTTGAAAGTGCGTTTTCAACCGAGGAAATTCGTCGAAATTCCTCAAAATTAATATTCGTAATGGTCCCTAGGAGGCAGTTTCTTTTTCGTTCACTCGGGCGTTCTCAATTATATTGCTTTGCGCTTTTTGGGCCGTTAATCCCATCGTAGTTCATTCCCGTATCCCTTACTTTGGGAGGTACGGCTTTAATTTGAATTTCGCCGAAATATTATTCTCCGGAACAAGACTTTACCATTAACTCTTCTCTCGTATTTTGCTTTCTCTCCTTTCTTTTCGCTTCTTGCTCTCCTCGCCGCGACTGGGGAGTAAAAACTAAGCTCTTATACATTTCAGATGTCGTTTCTCCCGCCAGCACGCAACAATGCTCCGAGAACTTTCTCGCATCGCGAACGAACGCAAACTTTGATGATGTATCGATCATTGTAGTCCGATGCCACTGTTCCCCTTTTGAGTGCCTTCAGAAGATTTCTCTTTCCCCTTTGAGATAACAGAGCACCATTCCTTCATGCGGCCTGTGGAGCCTGATGTGATCCTTTCTATATTATAACCATTTTATTGCACAAAACGATGGTATGATTTCACTTTCTTATTCACTTCCGAATCCTAATCAAGTTAGCAGCTAATATAGAGGAAGGCAAATTTGTCCTTTATAAATCTAAAGCTACGTTTGATAATTTTACAGCAATGAAATACCTAAAAGATATTTTGTGATAGTTGTAAGTCCAATTAAATAAGAGATAATTTGAATATTAAGTTTCATAAAAGAGGATATTATACACAGCTGCTATTAAAATTGAGATTTAAAAATTTCTTCAGCCGGTAGGTGAATAATGTAAAAAGGTTCTCTTCCCCAAAATGGAAAACCCACTGGCCGAAAAGGAAGTCTTCACGGCCAGAAAACGTTGGATAGAACTAAAGATAAATTATATAGAAAAAGCTCTCATCTAGAATTGCAAGCCTGCTTCTTAAATTAAAAACAGAAATTTTGACAGTCTTAGAATCAACGCAATGGGACATATACTATAATAAGATACATGAAATTACACTTAGGTAATAAAATATCCAAATAATATGGCATTTAATAGCTTTTAGAGTATTTTAAATCTCTATTATAAGTTAAATTCCACTAAACACGTTCATTTTCCTTGTAAATTAGGTGATAAAAACCCTCATTATCTTTTTTCTCTTTCACTTCCAATTTATGTAGGAAAATTATTTACCACAACCATATATTCAAGTACTTATACAAGATAAAGTGAATTATTTCGAATAATTTTTTTGGTAAGTTTTGAAGTCCTTAGAGTACGGATCTCCGGGCATGTTCGTTTGCTTGAGAAACTTTTCACTGCAAAAAAATCTAGGAGAACAGCATTTATAATGAAGTCTACAATTTCAGTTATGCGACAATCCATCAGAATAATTTGATAAAAGTCTGAGCTGAGTTTAACAATACAAAAGTTCAGCTCCTGCGGCTCATTTCAGCTGTAATTACATTCCAGTCTTTGAAAAACTAAAAGGATTCCAAGCCGTTTGGAAAGTAGTTTTACTCTGTTTTCGAGAAAGTTTATACTTTTCTTCAAGGCTCTGTCGGACTAAGTTAAATATTAAGGTGGAGCAAAACTGTCTCGACCTTCGCCCGAAAAGAAGACGATATCAAATAAGAAGAGAAATTCCGTGGCAAGGATCCAGGAAGACGGGCGCTGAGAGCATGTCTTGCATAGCTAAGGGGAGGGAGAACAGAAAGTTCGCATAAAACAAAGCATAAAAGCATAGCATGATTCTTATTCCACGGCATCATGCTTGTTGCAAAGAAGAAAGTAGACAAAAAACGAAAAATATCCGACTGAATTCAAAACCTAAAACAAAAGAGTATGATTGAAGGACTTAAATGAATTCCATCGTCAATTTCCATGATTTTAGTAATTTTTTAATAAATACTTAAACTGTTTATTCTTTCTTTTAAGTTTTAACCTATTGCATAGTTTTTCAATCGATAAGAATGAATTTCTTTCGGTAGAAATAATCGTTGTCACTGTTATTAATTCTAACTCATCATTAAATTGTCACTGTTTGAATGATCATCTTCTGTAAGGAGAAACAAATATAAAAATAACCATATCGATATGTAGGTAAATAATATTTTATGCTTCGTATTTTATGTAAAAGCGTTTAAATGGTTCGAATGTCTTTCTTTAGATTTATTTTCGCTCCGGGAAAGGGGTTGAGGTGACTTGGCATGTAATAATCAGTCAGAAAGTGCGAAGAGTAACCATCCAGCAACTAGTGGAACCGGGTTCGAATCCCGGTTCAGTCTTTAAACCTTTGGGCAGACCTTCCTTTGTCTCCGTTTCCCCTTCAGAATTATTTCGCTCCATTGATTGCGTCTACTAAGTTTAATGAATTGGTTTATCTAAATCTTCCTTTTGTGGAAGGCTGGCAACTTTCAATATTGGAAGGAAGTGAAATAAATATATAACAGAAAAGAGATGTACTTCAAAAAGATTGGAAATCCTCATCTTCTTTGGGAAAAATTAGAACGGTTCCATTAATTTTATGAGATACGTCCTTAATGAATTTTGATTAAGGGTTCCGTGATCTTTTTGACTTAAAATCTGTCGTGATTTCTAATGAAATAAGCGTTGAAATTTGGTGCAATTTATGCAGCAATCGTTGATTCATGTATTAAAAATATCTGGCTAACGGATAGCGAAGTGGACAGCGCGTTCCACCGATGAAAGTGGCCCCAGGTTCGATTCCCGGTGGAAGCCTACATCTGCGAAATCAGCTCAGCTGTCGAAGTACTGTTAACAATATTACTATTTAAAAAATCTAAGGAGACCTCTTATGAAATTCTTTCCTCCATCACAGTGTCTTAGGGATTAAATAAGAAATGTTATGATTTCCTACGGTGAAGTGGAAGATCAAGCGCTTTGGATCCGACAAAAGGTTGTAAATATCTTGTTAATTTTGAGATGTCTCAGCCAGATTATAAGTTTAGATATTTTCTTTTCTCCGCCTACAAATATATCTGAGGGTAACATTCTTTCCTTTCCATTTACCCTCTGAAATTGGATTAAAAAACAATTAGATTCTTCTTACTGGCGACATGACTGTGGAATGCTCAGTCATTAAAGTATTTTATGCGTTTATTTGCAAGCAATTTCTGTAACTTTGAGTCGGAGCGCATTACTGGACGATTTGATGGACGTCCGCTAATGTTTCGGTTGCATCACTCGCAAATTAATTCGCCCAGAATTTGTAGCGGCGCCGTCAATTATTCAGGAATAACCTTTCGAGATTACCTGGGCGTTGAAACCTGTTGAGTATTCTCACCTCTGAAAGAAGCAACGCCCAGTAACGACTTCGCTTCAAATATTCTTAGGTATTCCGTATGGCAGTCTTGGAAATCCTATCGCTTTTACATAGAGAACACCTGTTTAAAGAGACGTTTTTCCTCGTCTTCACGATCCTCGTCTTTATCCCCGTAATCTCTCTGCCGTTGCAAGTATGATTTAAAGCCGAAAAATAGAAAACTGGAGCAGAGAGAATTTTAATCCCTACAAAATGCACGAGACCCAAGGCGTGAATTAATGGCCGTCCATTTTATATAAGAAGTGCAGGATAATCACGCGACGTACACAACTCTTTGGTTTAAGAAGGGTGTGTGAGAAGCGCATAAATTGAAATCTTTCAAGGACGGGACCATGATACAAAATATCATGTGCTAATGCATTTCTGCATTGTGTAAGATAGGCGAAGAGACATTCTTGAGCTTCTTTTTTATCGGCTGGCCATTAATTGATGACAATTTCGACGCACTCTCATTGGTATTCATCTGTAATCGAACGGATTCGTTGAGGCGTCTTTCATCTCTTGAAGTACCTGGATAAAATAAATTATGTATTCATCGATCGAGGATTATATAAGCAAGCACTTGCGCGACCTTCATCGAGGACGTTTCTACAGTTTTTTAATATTGGTTTGACATAAATCACTTAAGCAACAGAGGCAATTGTTAGGAAAAATAAGGAAGCTATATAAGTGGAACGAAAGCAGTTTTTCTCGCTGAAATGTTCGCTATAATGTTCATGCTTCGACTTATATGAATGGTATTTTAGTTGATCATTAATCATCGTCATCATTCTTCCATCGATAATGCCATGTTTATTTAATTTTAATACTTAAACGCATCACTTCTTTTCTTTAGCGAGTGAGTCAAAGTCTGCCCGTCCGTGCAAAGCATTTAAGACCTCTTCAGAAAATTGTAAATTTCAACGGAGTCGGTCTCAATGTCATGTTACTTCATAAGGAATGCGGAATGGATTTTAAAAAGCATAAATAAAATATTCGTCCCGTTTGTTCCCGAGGAAAGTTTCCGAGAGAAAGTGATTCCGAGTTATTATCTTAAAATTTTAAAAATTATTTTCTTAAAAGATTTAAAAAGTGCCTCTTCGTAATACTTTCAACCTGTATAAAAGTCAGTGATTCTTTATTCGATTTATTTATTTATTTGTAAGTACGTTGCAATTTGGCCCTCTGACTATGTGGAAACGCTGGGGGGAGGAGAGTATTACTTAAAAATAGATTTTTATTTCTTCCATTATTCTTAATGCCATTGATTTTTATTTCAAATTCTTCTCGTAAATAATAATCAGAAGCTTGGCGCTTATAAATGTAAGAGTTGGAGAGAAAACTTTAGTGACCTTTAGCTTTTGTGATTCATCTGGTAACAAGGAGCTTAGAACTGACCAAGACTGAACAGCAAAAATGCTCTTTGAAGATCATTACACATCCTTATCCAGAGTCTCGAAGGTAAATTCAGTTCTCGTAATATGAAAATGGCCAGAGGGTCATAGTTGCTACCCTTTTGCGGAGATATCAACTTTTGTCCTTATTGTAGAATTTATTTTCATCATCTCTACAGAAATAAAAAATATTAATAGCCTTTCACTGTCAGCCATTCACTTGAGCTCGAATATATTACAGGTGATGCCATCTCTATCTGCGTGCAAATTAACTCACGCACTAACAATCAAGGCTCCGTTTTCTTCATTCCTCGAAGAAAGAAAACAAAAAAATATTTCTTTTCGTTTTTAAAGCATTTTAACCGAGATGGGACTAAAGAGGCGAAAATAAGGTACAAAATTTTATTTTTTCGCTTATTTTTCCCCCATTTTTTTCCTAACGCTCCATCCAACCTTGTTGCTCCTTTCCAAGTCCACTATCTCATGAATACTTTTCTCGAAACTTAACTCCATCCTCGGAATCCCTCTTTTTAATTCTGACGACAGTCAAGTGAGAATTAAGAAGGAATTAAAACTCGTTGCTAGTCTCAAAACGCGTTCAAAATTTTCGGAAGTTCTGAATGAGATTGGGAAGATGTGGAGTAACACAAAATGCCAAATTTATTTGATTAACTGCAAAATTCAAAATTGACTCCTTCCATGTAACATCAGGATAAGATTTTTGCATAAATTTGCAGGAAGTGGATATCCGTATAATTGTTCCATGGCTCGTGGTTATATAACTCAGATTTTTAATCGTCGTATTGCGTTAAATGTACTATATGCCTGAATTTTTCGGCTAAAGGAGTTACGCCTGTCAATTATTCATTTTCTTTTACCACTGTATGTTACATTAAAATTCGATTTGAATTTTCAATGCTGAACTCTCAACGTTAACGTTATTTGCTACTCGATGAATGGCAAATAACTTACGTAGATGCGTTTACTAAGTCTATGACGTAACGTCTACATAGATTTTTCTCGTGATATAAATTTTAAATGGCTTACAGCTGAATTAATGTGAAAAAAGAGCACAGAGTATCGTTATCCTCAGCCATTAAAAATTAAGCTTCGATGAGACCTTTACAAGTGTGCTTTTTATAGTATATTGCATAAATTAATTTTTCAACTCAACCTCAAATTGTTCCAGCTTCAACCTGAAATTTTTTTATCTGTAGAGAAATTTGTTTGACTAAAGTTTATGAGAGAACTTGTGCTACTATATATTATACGGTCAATTAAATCAGGGAATTTTATTTTTACCCTATAAAAGACGTGATTGAATAAAGCTCATTTTACGTAAAAACCTTTCATTTTTCGTAGTTACATGGTTAAGAACAAAATGCTACATTGAGTTACATGCTTGAAAGACGTTTGATTACGAAGTATTTTAGATATTGCCCGAAATTCTTTTAGGATACACCCAGAACAATCGAATATTTTAATATGAAAACAGTCCGCCCAGAGAATCTTGTAAAACAAGAATCTAATTTGTCGACAAACCAATGAATGTCTACCATATTGTGCCCATTAAAACCCTTCCTTCCCATTTCAGATTTATATATTAATGAATAACGAAGAGGAAGAGAATGGTCAATTTACTTTCCTTCATATCATTATTTAATGACTAAACTACAAAATCCATCTATGATCATGAAATTCCGCAAAATATCGCTTGATATCATTCATTTTACTCTCCGTCATTGGTTACGTAAGACTGTTGATAACGTACATTTTGTCCTCACAAGCTTTGTTGACCCAAAGCGAGGAATGACAGTAATAAGAAATGAAAACGATTCGGAAGAGTGTAAAATTGGATTTGCTCTCCCCCGTGTTATTTTCCTCTCGTTTCTAATCCTCTTTCAGTGGCTCAGTTTGTTCCATTTCCCGTAACCCCTTCAGTCATCACTAAGAGACTCGGATTACCTTACTAAATTCCGGAGAAGTTAATAATTGAATTTCATTGCGTTTATTCCCTTAATCCCATCAATCGTTTTTATTCGATTGTACCCATTCCTGAATGGGCGGACTGTATTCGAATGCCTATTTTGTAGAGATAAATCAAACTGAGAGGCATTGTAGCTCAGTGTCTCAATAGCTTTCCTACTTCAGTTTGTTCATGTTTCTGTCATGGAGTCGAGCCTTCGAATACCTATTTTGTAGAGATAAATCAATAAAAGAGATAGAATTAAATATAGTAGTCCAACTTTAACAATAGATAAACTAAAGTCTCTCAATTAATTCTTATACGAAAAGGCAGGAGATTGGATTCAACAAAGGAATAAGTCGTTAGGGGGACAGCTTGTTTACAACCTCAAAATTTTAGAAAATTTTCGTTCATTTTATCAAATTCTCGCAATTTTGAACAGAAACAATATTCGACGACCAAAATAAGAATCATTATTCAGTTTTTCTTCTCTTGGTGCTTCTCTCGATTTCAAGCGAATATTTTTTTCTTATTTGATTTTACAAACGAAAGAAACCATGAAAGCGATAAAAGTGAGTTTTACATGCATTTCTTATCGAAACAGTTTTAAACGTCTGGAGTTGAGCCTTCGAGTACCTATTTTGTAGAGATAAATGAAACTGAGAGGCATTGTAGCTCAGTGCCTAAATAGCTTTCCTACTTCAGTTTGTTTCCTGTTTTATTTAAACAAAGCAGAACTAACGCGTTCAAATTTCTCCTCGTCGCCTACAAAATTTCATTATTTTCTTCTCTTGGCAAAAATCGTCTAGTTAAATACGAGGTACATATATTTTTACCAGTAGGTTTCTTACTGGTAAAAGTTGAATTTCAAGCTATCCCCTTCGTTATCGTGCGAAAGATGGGGGTAATTTAAATTCTAGGGTTTGACCGCATTTCTGCCCTAGTTTCCCTCCCTTTTCCGTTCGGTGCTCATCCTTCTCTCCAAGATTAAATTTAAGACTTTTTTGCCCATCCCCGACCCTTCGTCGTATTGGGCGGACACTAACTCGCCATTGTCTTCGAGTAACTTTTCGTTTAAAACCTTCTCTCTCTTTGTGTTTACGTCTTAAAGGTCATGGGTCGATCCTTCTGAGATATTACGCTCAATTAGCGATCAACCTTTGTTACGCAGAGCATTTCTCATCTTAAAGAGGGTCTCGGAAAATTAAATGTGGGTCAACTTCCTCTCACGAATAGCATGAATTGTTGAGGGAAAGTGTTGGAAAAATATTTGAGGATATTTCAGCTTGCATAATACACTCATACAATGGAACTTACTTTCGCTGAAAAAAATCTGCTTTGAAAAGCCGTGGTGCTCAAGGAATGCGATTTAATATCTTTTTTATGTGATATCGGTCTTTTAATTTATAAATAACTAGCTAAATGCCCGTTGTTTCACACCGGGGATAATAGAGATAGAATTTAATATAGTATTCCAACTTTTACAATAGATAAACTAAAGTCTCTCATCGGACCTTAAGTCCCAATGTATTCTTATACGAAAAGGCAAGAGATCGGATTCAACAAAGGAATAAGTCGTCAGAGGGACAGCTTGTTTACAATCTCAAAAGTTTAGAAAATTTTCGTTCATTTTTTCAAATTCTCGCAATTTTGAACAGAAACAATATTCGACGACCAAAATAAGAATCATTATTCAGGTTTTCTTCTCTTGGTGCTCCTCTCGATTTCAAGCGAATATTTTTCTTATTTGATTTTACAAACGAAAGAAACCATGCAAGCGATAAAAGTGAGTTTTACATGCATTTCTTATCGAAACAGTTTTAAACGTCTGGAGTCGAGCCTGGGACGGTTAGGCGAGTTAAAAACTGGCCTACTATCTGTCCGGGGAAGACATTTAACAATAAAATCCACTATTTTGGCCTCAACTTTGTGGTAGCTCTTCGTGATGAAAGAGAAATAAAAAGGTGTGTGTAACGTGTACAAGTTTTTATTCCTCTTTTAACATTAAACAACATTCAAAGTTGGAAAGTTGTTCAACGTCTGGTGCTCGAGCTTTAGACGAACACACACAAACGTTCTATTTCATATATTAGACAAATTAATTTATATTGAAAAATATTTTCATCCTGAAAAACCTTTCTCCGTAATTCGCCACTTTTTTTGTCTCGGTTGTACAAAACAAGGATATGTTTTGAAGCTGAATAGCAGCCTTATATTTAACGTATTGCTTAATTTTTACATCGGCAGATTTGAAATACGTTTAGCCGTTTAAGTGGAGTGTTCGCGTATAGAATTTCGAAACCATGCAGATCCGTCACACGGATATTTCCTTCCTGAAGATTCTATTACCAATAACATGTGGAATTTAAATTTATGGGTTGGCATGCGTGGTTTTGGCATTTACATCATCGGCATTTCTCATTCATGCTCTCGCTAAAACTGAAGTTGCATAAGAGGGCAACTTTTATCCAAACATGCCTTCCTCATGTTTGCTTAAGGGAAATTCTCCCTTTCTTCTGTTTTTTATTTTTTTAACGAGAACTTCTCTCTCCCGTACGCGAGGGAAAATTTCCATTGCAATTTCGGCTCCGATTATATTTCGTGATTTGCATGTTCTGAGATTCGATTCCAGAAATTCTTTCTCTTTGAAGCTTTTAGATGCGAGAGATGCCTGGGCAGAGGAAGAAATTGGAGTAGGGTATGGAAATATTTTCCTTATTGAACTGGGGAAGGGAGGAGAGTGGATATCAGTTGCGAGGAAAGAATTGCAGATGATTTTGCGATTCAGATGAAATACTTTGTTTTGGAATGCTTATTTTTCCTGCAAGTAAATTAGCTATATGTTGAAAAATGTAAAATTTTAAAAAGTTAGCGACGAACGTGGAGATATTTTCCTCGTTTTCCTTGAAATGGAAAGCTATCAATGATTTATCATGAAAGTGTGATATTTACGCAATCCTCTCTAGTAGTAGTTACAAGGATTGGCTCCCGGTTCCTAGCTCAGGTATTGGGTGAACCTGGGTTTTTGCAACTACTCCAATTCTTCCAAAAATCGATGATAATTATTTGCATCTACATTTTAATCCATACTTGAGCCATTAAAACGTACACGAAAAGCACGAATGTTTCCATTTCCTGTTCAAAGATATTTGGCACACCATGAGCATATCTTTAACCTTCTACCGCAATGATTATGGTGTATTCTACAGTCTCTCCCATTTTCACAATCTTATGACTCAAGTATTTGCTCCCCTCCCCGTTTTATAGTTGTACCAGTCAAAGAAGGAAAGAAGAGAAAATGCCGAAATAAGGACGGAAGGGATTCCGTTACAACACGCATGTAGCACTCTTTGGGAAATACTGAAGCCATTTTACCTATTTTGAAATTTTTCGATCGATAACATCAATTTTACGGCAGAAACTTAAAACGTGAATACGGTGAACGTGCTCGGAATGGCCACAATCAAAATCGCTGTTAAAATACAGCTGGAAACGACGCAATACTCTATCGCGGTTACACCCCCTCTTCGATGTTAACGGCAGAGGATAAATTGGGTATGTTAGTTGTTAGCAAGCTCCGTGAGCAGAACGTGTTACACCAAACTGATGCCGAGCAGTTGTTAACGAAACAATCACCATCATAAACTTGGTCTTCTAGAGAGCGACGAATATCCAACGCGTACACTACCCAACTTTTCTGCTATGATGATTTCTAGTGCATAGTAATAATACAACTCAATAAAATATTCGGTCAAGGCGTTGGCAAGACCTTCAGAAGGCTTGATATCAACATATTTCCACTAAAAAATTAATAAATAATAGTATAATAATTTCCATCGTAAAAATCTGAGGGAATTAAAAGTCCTCTCGGCAATTTTCAGAATCAGCCTTCTGATGTAATTTTTAATAATTCCTAAAAGGAACGAAAATGATAAATTCGTGCCATTGCGCAAGCTGGTAAAATACCTAAGGCCGGAACTGATGCCATGGCTCATGGAAATGCCTGAAAATGTTACGATTTAAACACCTATTTATCTTTCTCATTTTGCTCTAGGCTAACTCATTAGTATTTTATAAATTCAATCATTTTAGGCCGGACTTCGTGGCACGACATTATAGGGAAATAAAAAGAACTCTGTAATTTCCACGCTTTATTTTGTGATATTAAAGAGCGGAAATTACAAAGTTATTTTCTATTTCGTTATTTTCTTTAGAATTTACATACATTTTGGAAGACGGATAAAGGTAACTGCGACAAAGGACCGTTTTGAAAATTCTCCTATAGTAGGTTAAGTCCCTTAAAATTCTAGAATGTAGTAATTCAACGGTAATTAGTAAGAGGGTATTAGGACATTCTTCAGGATTACTTTCCGAGGAACAAGGGATGCTTAAATCAAAAAACTACTACGGCTTTTATACTTAATGAAATCTTTCAGCTCACTGTGCCAAAATTAAAAATAAGCCCATTTACTCTTAAATTTAAGAGTAAATTCTTAAAAAAATAATTGTGAAATTCTGGGTGAACAGTTCACTTTTTGGAAAATCAACAAAATTTAGCTGATTGAAATTAAAAGTCGTACCTTAAAAAGGCCCGCTAAAAGCTATTTTCTCTCCCTTCTGAACATCCTAATCTACAGTTTGCATTACAAATCGCATTCCATTACCATCCACTTTTAGCAAAGGGACGAAAAATAGAGGGAGATGTCTCTTCTCAAGCTTCTCCGAGCGCGCCGACTCTTATTAATCAGTCCCGAGTTCAACTATCTTCCCGCCTCGGCCTTCTCTCACACACTCCGCTGCTTTATCTTGCTACCATCATTTTCACCTCCGAAAACCGATTTGACCTTTTGTCTCTCAACCTTCCCTCTGTTCCTTTGTTTTCCCTTCATCTCTTCACTCAACGGAACTCGAAATAAAGACTAATCTAATCTCTTTATTCTTTACCTCTGATCCCCCATTCGCTCCTCCTTGCCAGGCACTCAATCACTGCATTAGTTAAATTTGCAAAGGTTAAATATGCTAACCTCCAGCAAAGGGTCCGAAAAAAAGGGATCAAAATATTACTGAAATCTCAAAATAATCAAGTCCGGGAGATGAAAGATCGGCACAAGAAGCAGCGAAGTTAAGAGATCAGTAAGGGAAGATGAGACTACGATAGACCACTGACCGTTGTGTTTAACGTGAATCAAAATTTGTACCTGCGTAGAGCATTATCCAGGAGTGTAGAAAATACTTTCAGATATCTTAAACAATTCCGTTAAATGGAACTTTGATGTTAAAGATCTCTGGTAGAAATTTCGTGAGTTAGCTGTAGGTTAAAATTTAGTGCTTCACAATTTCCAGAGAATAGCTTTAAAGCAAAGAAGGCACCGTTGTATAAGTAGTAATTTGGAAAGGAAAATTTTAAAAGGATATCAAGCGTATAATGTGAAATAGCGGGGTACGCCAATTTTTATTAAATCCCATTTAAATCCTACGATTTTCCTTATCAGACAGATTGGATGGACAATAGGTGTAGACAGAGGCTCAACCTCTGCTGTCTTCATCTATTGGCCATCCAATCAGTCCGATAAGAAAAATCGTACGATAAATCGTAAGATGTGATTGGGGCTTCAGTAGCAACGGACAAGGAATGGTGTGGTTCGCCAACTGCTGAACAAATAAAGGGGATTGAAATATATGGGAAAGTATAAAAGATAGGTCACGGATAATATCAATAAACTACTCGTAATGCAAGATTTATTTATTTAACCTGTTATTACTTGGGTTTCAGCCAATGTTATTAACCCTTCCCTAATCCTAATGCAATATTAAGTTATAAGTAGAAAAAGCAACTTTAGAAAAGTGGTAATTAGGGAGATTAAAAGATATAATTAGGGAGCAAGGCATTTAATTGCTAAAAATAAAGGGGATTTATTTGCTAATAAATACAGGCAAAAGTTTAGCCACTTAGTGTAAATGAGCGAGTCCACTCTTTATATGCCTTAATATTATCATTTATTTCAGTAATTATTCGAATATTAACAAGGAAACCTAGTTTTTCGTAACAACCAGTTAAAGGGATTATGTTCCTGCTTCATTCAAAGGCACGATTTTCTGTTACTTCAATTTTCTACTTTCAGATGTTCTCGTAAATAATTCCTCCTGCAAACTGGGACCCAAAGATATCTCGTCCTCTCCATCAAGAGTTAGCTTATGCCACTTTGAATACTTATGTATTTATCTCGTTACTTATACTATACTGGTTTGATTTTTGTATTGATTTCCGTACATTTACGTTTCTCTTGTTGTTCTTAATCCTTTGAATCTTTGATTTCAGCCTAATATTATCTTAACTACATTTCCCTCATTTTGTTGTAACTAAGTGCGAAATCAAAGTACTTCCTAATACCCACTAAATTCTTAATTTTACTGGCTGACTGCTAACAGGACTGCTGACTATAACATCGTATAATAAAAATTTGGGGAAAATACGAATTTCTTTGATTGCAGTACTTCTCAGGGCGTTCCATGACATACTGCCGAAACATATACATTTCATAAGTTGTCACAATTATAAGGCTGAGAAACTATCTTTATTTTATCTTACGTCGTGCTAGTGCTTCGTCTGATGACTCTTTCCCACCTCAGTCCTTGAACCTTCACCTTTTTAGTTGTACATTTCTCTCTTCCTATTCGTACCGCTACCTCTTTTCTCCCAAGCATTTCTCCCATTCACTCATCTCATCAATCAAGCCCTTTCCTATTATTCGCCACCTCTCGCCCTCTTAAGAAAATCTACCGGCTCTTCCCTTTAGTGCAGCATTTCTCATTTCATTACACCACCCCTCCTTCCTACGTAGGATAACCCAATTTCCTCGAAGACTATATCCTTCGTACCCCCACTTTTCGACGCAGTGCAAGCTCCAATCCATCATCCCACTTCTTTATCATCGGCGCCTTTCTCCTTCTCATTATTTTCTCCAAGTCAACTGCCGTGCATTTCCATATCTTTGAAGCTGACCAACGTCTTCTTCGCCAAGGACGTTATTCCTGTGATCTTCTGGGCTTAAATGCCCTTTCTTTTCTCATTCATAAGGGCACTGTGGACGTAAAGGATTTTTTCGGGCATGATGTTGAGGAAATTGAATAAATGAAAAAGTCCTCCTGGAACCCCGTCTCTTTAGAAGTGATTCCCTACAGCGAGGGCGATCAAAGACGAGAAGTATCTAACGAGAGAGGCCGGTACGCTTTTGATAAGGATTAATTCTACTTATCCCGAAATTTCCAAATTCCTTATTTTCTTACCGCAAAAGGAGTTGGAAATTATTGTTTTGTTAATCTAGAAGGAGATTCAAAAGCAAGAAATTAATTATTACCTTTCGATGATTTTCTCCTTTATAGACTTTTTTGTAGGGCGAAGTTAAAGGGGAGTATTTTCCGGAATGCAGCAAGTAATTGGTATTCAAACTGAAAACATGAGGCCTGGTGGCAGCGGTTAGCTTAAAATTTCGTGAACGACATCAAAGCCCACTCTTAGTATCTCATTAGCAGAGTTTTACCTCGAGCAGCCTATATAAATGAAGAAATTTATCATGCTCACAGAGATGAGAGGTATAATAGACATTTTTTCGTATCTATAATGAATGAGTGAATCTAGATTAAGTTTTCAGGGAGGTAATGATTGGTGTATGCTAAAATTTTCGTCACATATTTGACTTTAATTAAAGTTGTAATGAATGAGGCAAATTTAATACCAAAAACGATTAGCGTGAGGTCTGTAGGTATATCCCAAAACCTCAACACTCCATCATAATCTAATAAAAGCTCTGAAGAAGCAATAAAGCAAGCTGAGGAAGGAGGTAGCTTGTCTCTCCTCTCCTTATAGCGTACCGTATAAACTTGTAAATAAAATTTTATACAATTCAAATATTTCGTGTAATATTTATGCCATTCTTACATCGGATTGGTACAATCATTTTAAAGGCCCACCTCGTATTTTCCAACCTTGTTTGTATTCATATTGCTATAATGAAAACCACTTTTGATGAAAATAATTTCCGAAATCCTTATATTACTCATTTTTACTAAACCTCTCGGAATTTGCGATTCAAAAAATTACTGGAAACGTCTGCAAATTGTTAAGTGCAAAATTTATGAGGAAGCTAATATAACGTATTTTCATTCGGCTCCATCCCTTTGTTATCGTAATGGGATACACGAGTTAAGTTTACGGCATAGTTGGAACATTTATTACTCTGTGTCCTGTATATTAAAACCCTGTCAATTAACCGAAAGCTATCCTGAAGCCATTATCCTATCTTATCACCTTTCGCGAACTTCCGTGATTTATTCTTCATACAAGGTGAGCATTAGCTTGGCGGACAATGACACATCTTATACGAGGCAGCTTGACACTTAATAACTCTGGCAATGTGAGACGCAAGGAATGGTAGAGAGCCATCCTTCAGACACAAAGCATTTTTAATTATCTCCGTGGATGAAGTAATTTCTCATAAGAATATCCTTCAAACTCCAGTGAGGGCTCATGGGTACATGCTCATACCGGTGGTCATGCTGAAGAGGCATAAAAATTACCTTCCATTCTGTGAAATCGCAAATTCTTCGACGCAGAAAATGATAGCCTTTGAGCCTTCGATAACTCCTTTAATATTTAAATGAAGGATAAGTCAACTAATGTGGTTGCCAGCAAATGGTGGAAATAGCAAATTTTATAGTATTCACTTTGTCATGACGGTAGCCAAACCTTCGGTAGAGGGCAGGTCTTAAAGTTACTCCAATTGTCATAACGTTAGCCCGTCATCGTGCTTTGATACTCTTTCCACCAATAGCGACAAAAAATGTCAATGTAAGCATTTAAATAATAATAAAAATTTAGTGAGATATTCATTCTGGTGACATTTAGAAAAATACATTAGGTGAAGGAAAAAGGGTTGAAAAACTTCAGATGTATTGTTCTATTCTGTTTTCTCCAAATTCAGAATAGAATACTAACAAGCGCCTGTTCAGTATTCAAAGGATGAAACTTTACGGCCAATTCTCCTGAGATTATACGATTCCCTCTAAGAATTTTCCATTTATTTCAGAGGAGTCTTAACTGAAATAATTTTCTAATATAACACGTTTCTAACGTATAGCCTTATAGAAATTAATGAGTGACGGCTTTGGATGGACAAAGTACATACAATATGACATCGACTTGCAGTTTTTACGTGGCCATTCCCTGGAACGGCGCATTGCAATAGACATCTGAAAAGAATGATTCGTGTCGAATTGCTTTTCATAACCCTCTTGGCTGTTATTTTAACGAATCCGTTTGTTTCAAATAGAAACCGTGTGGAAAAGATTACCCGAAATCTGATAGTGACGAATGTTTACAGGAATAACGAAATAACTGTGTTGATATTCCCAAAATACCCGCAATTTGCTTCCATTAAGCATTCCGCCGAACCGACGTGTGCTAACCGCAGGAGTGAAAGTGAAGGCATCATTACTTCAAGGTTGTGCCAATTAGTCCTGCGTTTGTAAAACGAAGGCTTTGATAATCCAAAATTGGCTTACACTCGGGCGGAGCCTTTAAGGGAGATACGGAGTGATTTACAAGGGCGTGATGGGCGCAATTACACCTCATCTTCGCATCGATAAATTATCTTGGGAGCGATCGACGGATGGAATGTCCTCACTTGCTCAAAAGTCTCCTTCCCCTCAGAAGAGAATCTTGAAACAGAAGTCCTCTTGCTAAAGTTTTCTCCTCTTTCTTCTTAACTACGCTAGACCGAACTCTTAAGTGCTCTCATCACTTCTTTCATAATGCCCATCTTTACCTCTGGTATTTTGAGCAGAACGGAAAACAGCTAAGGAGACAGCTGGGATACCGAAAGAGTAACCACTGGTACTCACCAAGGCTTTTGGGAAATAAGTTTTTGTGTAAATCTGTTATCCCTGTTGTATATAATGTATGTATCCCTATTGGGATAGCTAGGGATAAACAGAAACGATTTCCATATTACATAAAGGTAAATCTTGGTGGCAAGAATGAGGAGGAAAGGTATTAACTTAGCTCGGATAGCCGTGTGATACGAAACCCCAAGGGTAAGAAAAGAAAAATATCAAAATGACTGGTACTCAAACCCGGGTCTACCTCTTGCACCCATTTGCATACCATTCAATTTTTGAGAAAGAATGGGATAAAAATTCGCTTTAGATGCCTTTTTCTGGGAAATACTACCTCGCGACGCAAAGAAATACTTTTGTAAAATATGCGTCATATATAACTCTGGATAACAGTGTTTTCTCACCTCCAACTTTTTGTTGGGTAAGTTTAATACTGGTGATGCAATCGATAATTGTCTCTCTTAGTTGAGGTACCCGACTTAGAATAATATTTTTGAGTTTTAGACGAAGACTTTGGTTCAAATCTCTGTAATGCCGATATTTCTCACTTCAGTTTATCCTTAGATTTCAAGAAGCACGCCTATTACCTTTTCCTGATTCCTTGAGGAAAGACGCGAAACCTTTTATATTTCCTCGTTATTTATAATAAAAACCTTTCATCCACAAAATAATTTCACAAAAATGTATCAAAGTCAAGGAATGATGAATTAAGTAGAAGGATAGCTTGTCTCAATCTCTTTACATTCAGCACTTGATAATAAATGCTCACGATAATGATCGGTAGGAGGAAATATTTCCGGGTAAAATTTCCTTATACACAACATTTAAAAAGGTTACGGAAATGAATGCCTTTAGGTTTTTTGTCAGTAGAATAAATAGAAAAGAATTTCAATTTGCATGCATCTACATAGAACGCTCCACTGAGTTCTACGAAACGTGTCTTCCAAGAGAACCGACAGATAAATATTCTCGAAAGGAAATTTTAGTGGTTGTTGAGTTTCCTCCAAATAAACCGAACAAAGTTAAGTCATAATAGAATATAAGGCAAAATGCTTTCTTTATTCATTAAGAACGTACTTTTTTTGTTTTAATTTTAATAAGAATATACTAAATGTTTCTGGAAATTGTATTTGTCAGCTAGTGATCGGTTCAAAGACCAATATTTTTTAGGAAAGGCCATGAAAAAGCATATTTCTCCTTTTCTGCGTATAATATTATTTAAACATTTCCAAGTACATCTACATCTACATAAGTACCCTGCAAGCCGCCTTCCGGCGTGTGGCAGGGGGTGTAAACACCAAGAGTAGAATTACTTTTTTAATTTATTATTATCGCGTATCGTTCGCGGAAAAAAAGAGTCTCTAAAACGACTTGTCCTCGCGTCTATTTCTCTTATTTTACGCTCACTGTCGGATCGGGCAAAGTAGCAGGGGGGTCGCATAATATCAATTACGTCATCCGAAAATGTATTTCCTCTGAATTTATCTAACAATCGCAGCCTAGCTTCTAATCTCCTTTCTTTCAAGGATTCCCAACCTGCGTCTGTGAGCATTTGCGTTACACTTGCTTCTCTATCGTAGCACTTTTTAACAAAACGTATCGCCTTACGCTGCACTTTCTCGAGTTCGCGAGAGTTCGTTTCATCCGCTGGGTTCCATATACTTGCCGCATATTCCAGATGGGGCCTAACTAACGTAAAATAGCATCGCTCTCTAACCTTTTCATCGCATCTACCTACAATACGCTTTATAAAACCGAGCTTTTTAGTTGCTTTATCGCATATTTTTCGAATGTGTGTGCTCCAGTTTAAGTTATTGGTTAGGGTGATTCCAAGATATTCTACTGAGTCGACTACATTTAAATTCGTTCCACTAATTTTGTACGGGCGGTTCTGACTCAATTGTTTCCTTTCGAAGAAATTTACTACAGAGCATTTATCTACATTAAGATCTAGCTGCCATTTTTCGCACCACATTTGTATATGAGCTAAGTCGTTTGAGAGTGAAGCAAAGTAAGTAATTACCTTACTGGTAATAAAATGAATAAATTCTTCTCAGTGATCTTTGTTTTCCACTGCACGTGTTTCATGAGGTTAATAAATACGAGCATTCATAATAAGCACCTCCAAGCAACGCGGAATCGAACGATCAACCGAAAATATTGAAAGGTGAGAAGGGAAACGAGGGCTTTTTGAAGGAGCTCCCAACCTGTGAAAGGTTATTACGAGATTTTAAGGAGTACTTACTACTTTTTGAGACCGTGACCGACGGAAAAGGGGATTGCAAGAAGCTTCGGTGCTTCTTCTGCACACAAAGAATGACCGCTAGCTGGGTAGGAGGAATAGATAAAGATTTTCGAACCGTTTCGACAAACATTTCGGTGGATCCGAAGGCAAGGTCGTCTAGGAGAAAGAAAATTGAATGGAATGCTTCACTGCTGGATATTGGCTAACCTCCGGCCTTCTGACCTGTTTACAAAACGGCACCTCTCAGAGTCTATCTTACGTTGCCGAAACGTTCCCGTACCTAATTGAATTGAGATTAAAAGTGGTCATCCTAAGCCAGCGGTATCTTATCTTTTATACGTCAGTTGTTTGATTATATAGTTGTTTGGTTTATATTTGAGATTCGCCGAAAACAACAATAATACGCCAAAATCTGTGATAATAAACTATAGCGAATGAACATCTAGACTTCAGCTGCAGTTTATGTGATGAATCTGTGTATTTGGTTGTATATAGGTAAGTAAATTGCTTAAGAAATTAATATTTTATGTCCTCTGGACTCAATGAGCAAGTTATAATCATGAAATTTTCCCCATTTTTGGCGTATAAGCAATAAGTTGGCCATCCCTATCCCAGGCAATGTGTATACAAATATTTACAAACCACCTTCTCTTACAAATCACCGCTATTACAGTCCTTAGATGCGGACCTGTGGATTCATAGACGAAGAGTTAATTTCCGTTTAATATTATCATTGTTCTTTATACACTGCTCCAGTAAGAACTACAATTATTCATTTATAATATTGACTGAGATTAAGTCAATGAGATTAATAGAAATAACAAACCTTCGAAGGCTACGTTCTCACAATTCACCCTCATTTTGCTAATCTCCGACCCCTTATCAGAGGAAAATCGTAAGCTTTTCCAAAGATTCGTGTCAAAAGGAATGCGAGTAATTTATTCGTGGTTAAAAGACGCTGAATTGTAAATGAAAAGAAGTTAGGCATTGTAAATCCGCTTTTTTCCCTTGGGGAACTGAAAAACTCTGATTACACTTTCGAGCTCTTTAGCCTCTGCAGTAATTTGTTAGTTTTACGCACCATGACGACCTTGATAGAGAGGGAAAACGGGATCTTCTACTATATGCTGGCACAACTAAATATGTACAGAATAAATTGATAGCATGTTTTAGAAAATTGACAACGAATCGCTTGAATACGTGGAAATCCGCCTAGTGCGATGTAATTGAAAAATAACTAACGCAAAATTTTCCGCGAATAAAAATGTCACCGTCGCCTCCGGACTTCATCGTCATCTGCAGGTATTAACAATGGGTATAGAATATTTCTGGATTTTTTTCTATTTGAGGAAATATACGCATTGAAAATAGAACTCCTTCCTGGCGAAGAATATGAGGAAAAACTCTCGGGTTGTTAACAGGGTAAGTTCACGGAATACCCTCATTCGGTATTTCGTGAACTTCCCCAGCCAACGACCTGAGAGGATTTGCTACATTTTACGTTTCCAACATTTCCAAACCTTTCTTACTATATCAGTTTTCTATCTTCGAATTCTCTTGTTCCCATTGCTAAAATTTGGTGTTATCCCATTTTAAATTCGTCTTAAATTTCTGCTAATTTTGGCATATGCTCTAGCCCGAATTTTCTTCGTCTCTTACTTTTTCCATTATTGGACTTCAAAATTTCCCCTCAAACCCTCCCAGGATTCCTTTCCCTTTTTGCCCTCACTTCCTGCGAGGGTACGCTAATGAAGCAGGCACGCTTTTCGCCTCATTGCCAACGCCCGAACTCAGAGAATTCAAGGGCTTAAGTGGACGAGCAATCGCCCCCAAAGGGTGAAATTAAGGGAAGTTTGCTGAAAAAACATTCAGTCTTTAGATAGAGGAGGAAAAAGTTGGCACTTGTGCTGGGAATTTCATCTCCATCCGCTTTGTTTCCGTAGATTAACATACCACCGGTTGAAAGGGTCATGCCCCAGATTAGGGAACATTCATCTGCATTCTCTGGTGTGTTTCGCAGGAAAATCCTTAAATAGTCAGAGTATATTTTCAGCGAAAATCTCACAATTTAAACGGATTATTAATTAGTTAATTTCTCATCTAGAACAGGTTTCTACCAGGTTTACCTTTTAAATTCAATCCTACCTGGACTTCGTGGAAAGACATTCTGAAGGAATAAAAAACGATTTGCAGTATCCACAAGATGTTTATTACACGATCGGTTTTGGCTACATAGCCATCATCAGGTGAAGTAGAAGCTGTGCCGTTTAATTAACATCTTTACATCTTGCGAAACGAAGTTTTTCTTATTCCAGGAATAAGAAAAACTTTGTTTATATATATATANCTTCCGATGTCAAAGGTAACTCACGGGCCAATGTCACAATTTTTTACGTCTCATTTCTACGTCGTATCAGAAATTTTTTGTAAATATATATATATTCTTCAAACAAATAAAAACGAAAATGTTAATAATGAAGTTAATAATTTAAAATATATACATTTCTAAATTATTACATACATTTCTATTAAATCCAAAAGACTGAATTTCAAAATTTTTCTTTAATTTTTGAGCTGCTTCACTTAACATATTTTCTACAAAAAATGAAGCATCTGACGTAGCTGAGAATAAACGTTGACTCTTAGGTGCACTGACGGGCCCACAATATTTGGTGGATACATTTCATAGGAGACTCGTTTTGGCTCATTAACCATAGACCTACATGTTCGCGAGATGCAACATCTCGTAGTTGGCAATCATTTTTAGGCGTCGAATTTACACGATGATACATGTGTCGGGGTGAACTCCGTCATGCACCGACCTCTCATAATGTTTACGACTCATGCCTTGGATCCCTAGCCGTAAATCTGTACCCTAGATATACGTCTGTACGCTTAGCCCCAGCTTTATCTCCATCTCCCTGTGGAATCGTTCTCTCGGCCGTACCTTGTCGGCAAAGAATGAAAGTAACACCTTCCCCTGAGGAGTTTTATCCTCGTACGGTCGCTGTACTTGATCGATCCGACGTGGCTGAGATACGGACTGCGGACTGTTACATCCCCTTTAAGATACGCATCAGACCATTATTTCATCTCTCTCCCTCCAGCACCTCAATATCCGCACCTCCTTTTTTTTCTCTTCATCTTCCTTTTCTGGAGCGAGAGTCCAACCCCATTCGGCCACCCCTTAAACAACCCACCCACATCTTTCCTTCTACCACCCCCTCGGGGCAGATGTCTAATTCGCATTTTCTTCTCGCCCACGATAATAAATCGCATTCCGGGAGTATTCCGGGTGCGGGACGCGGATTAAAACCGCTGTCGGCTCCATTCCTATACTCCACCGCTGACTACGCCGAAAATTCCGCGGAAGAAACTTTTGCCTTATATAACTAGGAATTTTCGGATGTTTCTCACAGTAATCCCTCCCACAGTGTTTCACCGCCAGGATCTTGTACAGGATGGATATTTAATCCTCCGGTTTTCGAGAAAAAGTTACTCAAGTACTCTTCAGGAGATCCCTAATAACATCTTGACTCTAATTGTGTTACGACGGAACACGAAACTACTTTCACGTATACCCCAATCTTCCCAAAATGAAATTGTTTTTGTTACCGCAAAACAATAAGTACCTCCTCTGACGCCATCCCGGATTCCCATTCTTCCGCACCATATTCTCTAATGAAGACCTCATAGTTTTCTTAATAGAAATGTTAACTATTGTCGCAGAAAAATTACGTGTGGAAGCTGACGTAGAAACACAGTTTTCAATAATATTAGATCTCGAGCTAAAATTTAAAAACAATAAGAGTTATGTTAAATTCCATGCAAAAATCGTCGTCTCGAATCCAATTTATTTTTCTTTTGTCTCGCAATGTGAAATACCCATTTGTCTCGCAATGTGAAATACACATTTGCCCCGCGTAAATGACTTTTTCATTTGAAATTCTAAAAAATCCTTCATATTTACGTTAGAAGGAAACGGCGTAAATGTGGAAAAGACCTGGAGGAAATTATAGTCGAATTGTCAACTGTCTATTTGATGCACTCGCAAAGTTTGAATAAATCAGCGGCTGTATTCATTCGCATGCGTAACTGATTCTTTGTTGCTTGAATTTTTTAAATAACGTTTTATACCGACTCTTTCACCTATAGTTGACTTAAATTGCGAATTGAATAACAGTGAATAGCAAATACACACTTTACTTTGCGAGCGTTAATGAATCCCTATTAATTTTTCCTTTCATCTTCCACAGCTTTCTAAACCAAAGGCAATTTTCATTTATTTTCCGTATGCTTTACCGCTGAATAAAAAAATATCAGTTTCGCGCACGTAATTAATCTAGGACTATTTGACTAACCCAAATCCAAAGTAGATTTACGAGCGATTCATCTCATATCAACCGGGAGGTGAGATATTGTTTCATCTAATCCCCATCAATTCATACGCACCACCTCAGTTAACTCATCATTATCACAACACTAGTAAGTTCTGCTCAATTACCCTGTTGCCACCACGGCTTCATGGCATAACCTATTGGTAGCTGATCCAAATTCTTTACTAAAACACAGTAATGGAGTATCCTTGCTCTACATTTCTTTTCCGCTTCATCCTCTATGTCCCAAGTATGTATAAAGTCATTTCGTCACTATATAGCACCGTTGGCGGCGGAATAATAACATTGCTCGAATTGAATTTTTCGAATCGGTGATAATGATATTATATAGTATGTTAAACTGTTTCAACAACGAAGGTCATTTCGCGCATATGGGCCCCCACCGAACCCAGGTCCGCTTCCACGCGTGCAGTCCTTTTGGATATCCTGGAGCCCATCAGTGTTATTGATCACTTTCTTATTTCACCTGACTTTCCTCATAAAAACAGTGTGGTATGAGTTAAACCGGTCTAAGAAATTGCAGCGTATTGACCTCATGTATCCAATAGGTTGAATACCAGGATGAATGCCTTTTTTCAGCACTCAATATCTCGTAACTCAATAGCTTTCAAATTAGCCATGAGCCAGACAAAGATAAAAGTGCATTAAATATGCACTTCCTTATATCTTGTATGTACTACAAGACAATCGACAATTGTCAAATCAAATATTCCATTCATCAAGATATGGTGGCAGGATCACTTTTACATACATGCAAACAAACGATGAATGCGCAATTCAGCAATTCGGAAAGTTGAGGGAGAAACAAAAGCCAGGAATGGATAATTAATTCCGGACGCGCAATCTCCGAGGAAACTCAGAAGGGTCGTTGTATTTAGCGAGAAACTCTTTCATGCTTCTTGCGTCTGCATTTCGCATTTTCGACGATCAACGGCAAGTTTTCCTGAACGAGTGTTGTTTTTCATACAAGGAAGATTGAGAATTATCGTAAACCGTTCAACTAGAAAGCTACCTTTAAAACAGGACAAAAGGAAGGTGCGTAAGGATGCGGATAGGGCGCGATTTGTCGGTAAGCAAAAGGGAATCGCCTCAGGGTACACAATGCTCAGGGACAGCCAATCGCAGCGCGCTTCTTTCTCACCAAATAATATTTCAACTGTAAATCAGCCAATTATTTCGATGTATTCGAAAAAATGACGAACTTTACTTAGTCCAAAAAGGGATCAATATTTATAAGATTAGGGAAGCAGTGTTTTCCAGCTATTAGGTCACGGAAGAAAAGTAATGAGCGACGTTTCCAAGGCTTTCCTGTGCACCTTATCAATCTCAACCACCTAAATTCAGTACTTTCCGTCTACTACTATACTTTTCATAATGAAGTTAAAATACTTTCTTAAAATAGGAAAAGATTGACCATTAAATAACTCAAAATCAACAATCGACATGTATGTGAAGAGAGTTTTAAATTTTAATACCCAGAAATATGCAAACTAACGGGGATCGTGAGGCGGGGGCCGATCAGATTCGAGCATCTCCCGCTTCAGGGCGGCTAAAAGGCTGAGGCCGACCATAGATACAGAGCAAAGCAAAGCTACAGTTTTGCGCACCAGTAAACTGAGAGCAGCCTCACTGTTACAGCCGTTGTGGCTTCTACAGTACGCGGCACACGAAAAGTTTACTAACGACACATTTCCATGCCCTAGCACACTTGAAAAGACCCAGCATAGAGAACAAAGATGAGAAATAGCCCTGAGGAATATAAGATTAAGGGAAGAAAAAAGGATACGTGGGAGGTAGTGGATTATCGGTGTTTATCGGAAGAAGTTCCTTTAGCGACGGTTTCGGAATGCGGGAGCATGTCAACGTGCCGCGCAATCTTTTAGAATCACGGCCATAAAAATATCTGGTCGACACGCCTCTGCGGGCGCGTGCCTTCACGACGTCGGCGGGTGTTCGGGGATTGCAAACCGAATTTTCGGACTGGATGAATCCCCGTCGAAGTGGGTCAGGCGCCCCTTTGAATTCCTCCTTGCGTAATCGCGGATGTTTACCACCGCCTCATCTTCTTCCCGAGGAGTTTGTCGAACTCGCAACTCAGAATATCGGGCGGATTTCTATGGTCGGTTCCAGAGGATCTTGGTGATGATCCAAGGATAGGCGTTAACGGAGACTGTTAATGCGTTTGGAATAACATTTCCGCGTCTTACCCAATTTGAAGCCGTGTTCGTCATGTTAACGGGAGTCGTCACGTATGTGCGGGCGAAATTTTCCTAAATTAACGCCCTACGAGCGTAAACCATCATTACGATGTCAACTTTCTCGTCAAAATCTCTTACAGAATACGGAATGTTTGTATTTGGGAATAGATCAGGCTCAGGCGCGTATTTATGATGCCAGAGGCCCAAAGACGAGATCGAGGCTTTCATTAGGAACCATCAGATAGAAAAGTCCTCTTTAGTTTACAAAAAATACAAAGACGCACACACCACAAAAAGTCAGTCACTTAATTGAGGAAACAGCAAGAAAAATATTAAACTGAGAGTTATACTTTTTTAATTACTGTGAGATTTTACATTACTTATTGTCAGAGTGATAAATTATGCAATTCATTTAACACAGTTTTTGCAGAGTGGTGCAAAATTAGTAATCGTTCCAAAACGAAAAAGTATGGCAGCCATAAGATATTGGTATCTGAAGAGACAATATAAGTCTCCTAATTAATCCCTAATCGCAAAAAGTGTTTCACGATTGTTTGAATGAATTGAAAATTATTGATCAGAAAATACAGACATTGAAAATTATTGTTAAAAGTAAACTTTATTAAATTCCGCTCTTAACTAACAAACAAACCAGCAGACGACGCTGAAAACGGTCGTATTTAGAAGAAAACTTTTAATCATTTTATATATAACTATTTATCCTTTGTTATATTTCACGAAGTAGAGGCTTCTACATTAGATTGTATTGAAAATATTTAATGCATCTTATTAACAATATTCCTTGAAAATTATTAAAATAACCTTCATTTTCCTAAACCTTTTCTACGCCCCTTTCCTTCTTGTAAATTGTGCATAGATCCCTCATAGTAATGAGGGATTAGATGCATCGGTAATTATTTATATCCGTTTCCGAAAGCCGGAAAACTGATCAATTTCACGCCGTGAACACTTAAATTGCTGCTAATATTTGCATATTATCATAACTGCTGGGTGATATCCGTAACCGATCACTGCAGTTTTTCGACCTTTAACGTTCCGAGCGCTCACAATCTCCGGAAACAGCTTCATAAGCGATGATAAGCAATCTCAACCCATGAGTCCATTTGCGTATACATTCACGCAATAATCTCATACCGGAAGAGTACTGCGGCGCAAGTTTTTCGGCCTTGCTAAAGGACGTTTTAAATTCTTATCCATTAATCTCTCCTCACGAATTACCCGAAAATATTTTTTCGGCCTTTCGCACCTGCGGTTTTTTTTTTCTTGTTGCTTTCCTGCAATACATCCGTCTTTCTATGGCATCCTTTTGACGACCTTAAGCACTCAAATTCTTGATTATATATCATAGGTTATATAACCGATATATCTGTTGTCTGTTATTTTCGAATTAATGAAGTTTTTCTCACAAATGTATTTTTTGAAGTTTATTTTTGGGAATTCGACTAAGTTATCACAGGCGATTCATTACTCAGTTTAGTATTTTACCTATCCTAGTGAAGAAGTCGTTAAGCCGAGTCTATGTCTTCAGACGGCTATTTTATGTAAACTGTCCCTGATTTGTGATTGATTTGCATAGCGGTGTAATTGTATCTATAAAATACATCTGATGAAATGAACAGATATGCTTGAAGAGCTTGAATAAATATCTGTAGTATTAAAACAATACTCTATGGACCAGTATTATGATGTTTACTTAAAACAAACTTTAACTGATGGTCTCTTTAGGGCTCGGTATTATAATGTCTTGTAACAGTTAAAGTGAAGATTAAGTTAATCTCCTACATTTATGATGGATTAACATGGAGACTAACAGTGAACTTCCCATTAACTTTAACAAAACAATACCATACCAGGCCCTACAGTGAGCATTATTTAATGTTCATTTTAAGTGTACTTTGTAATGCCGGGTCTTTCCCCGATTTCATTCATCTAGAATTTTTCGCTAGTTTTAGTGCGTCATGAAAAGGAGTGTTTCTCAACATTTCAAATGTTATATATGTAATATAATATGTTCAAATTGCAAAACTGAATAATATCTTACTTCTTGTTTCTAACAGTTTCCTATCCCTTGTTAAGGATACTAGATTACTAGATTCTAAGATTACTTTGCATTTATCACTTCTGCAATTTTGTTAATGCTGTTCTGTTTTTGGTGGTAGCGTTATCTTAACCTGATTATTGATCAACACTCGTTCAGTAATCTTGTGTGACCTATGAGAGTGTAACTTGGAATGGTATTATTTACTCACCGAATTTCAGAAGGTATGCACGCCAGATTATTGAAAGCGAAAGAATGAATAATATTTTATCCACATGAGAAATATCTTTTGGATGTCCTAAGTAATTTTAGAGAGGCAATAGGGGCACTGCGGTAAAAGAGTTCGACAGTCAATGCTATAAAATAAATACTGTATAATTATTCAAACAGTATTTGCCAATTGGATTTTTAAAAAATTCAAACGTATAATTAGCGAGTTAAACGCTTATAGAAAGTTGAAATGCTACCAGAGTCAGACGAGAGTTGGTTCATCAATGTCAACAATTTTATTCGATTTAAATATTTTACATAAAAGGGGGAAATAACGAATAATTACTCTCCTGGTGTATTGATTGTTTTTCGACAGGAATTTTTCACGGCCTGAGGAATATTACAAATTATACCATTTGCGACATCAATGTCACCAGATTTAAACAGAGTGTAAACCTGAGAATCTTTTATACAATGATTGATGAACCAGTACAAGAATCTTACGTCACCGTGAAATTATAACGCAAGGATCATTTTCGTCACACTCCTTTAACTGCCGAGGCACACCTTCCTAAAAAGTTCGCTTTGAGTAAATCACAAAGACGGCGAGTAACAGCTTTGCAAACATTCCGGATTGGCTCCTTTCGGTAGCCTCCGTGGAATTGCGAAGATTGATGCGACACGGATGAAGAAGCGGGAATAACTGGACCTCTAGGGCGTACTTAAAGAGACCGGGAGCGTTGAAATGAGGAATGAGAGGGGGCGTATGCGGAGGATAGAGATGAGGTTGCAACGTAAAGGATCCCCCGACGCCCGACGGATGTCTTCCCGAGATAATCTCGTAAAGGTGATGCGCGGTGGATGATTCCAACTCGTGCGAGGGCTGATTTCGTTACCCGCTGAGGTCGTGGGTAAACATGATTATTTGTTTGCGCAGTGAAATCCCGCAAATTCGGCGCCGAGGCTCTCAAATCATTAAGTTCCTCTTTAAGCAATATGGAAAAACTATGGTTTCCAAACGCTCTCTTCGGGTGCTACAAAAATTTGCCTCGTGAGGTTTTATGATCCAACCGGACCGCGGCGTTTAATAATCGTGGGTATATTAGAATAAATATAATTAGGACGTGGACCCACGAGACTTTTATGGTGGCGAAACAACCTGTTACATAAACGATACGCAATTTCCCGCTAAATTCGTTGCCACTACGCTGAAAAGGAAGGAAGGTCGCGTTTTTCTCATGCGGCTTTTTTGAGGGAATTTTATGCGATACCTGCGCTCGGGTTAATTACTCGGTAATAGCTCGCTCGAAGCATATGAACATCGAGCTTATGGGAACCTTAACTTTAGGATATCCATTGTCTCTGTCCCATAATCCATTTGCGCTTGCATAAGTTTGATTTGAGATAAGAGGTAAGATTACGAATCAAACAACACCACAAGTGAATTCAGGGTAGAGTCAGATGACTAAACGAGATTAAACGGTTGAATAAATCTGCGGAGAAATCTAGCGTAAACTAATTTGATTTCTTAATTACTTGGATTGGTGAGGCAGTTTAAATTACGAAGAGCGCCATATTTTGATTCAATAATTTGCGATATTACTTCTAAGTAAAACTTCTTTTAATTAACAACAAACTAAATTCCACAGAAAGTAATTAATTTTTTATTAATTAGAGATAGTTTTACTTTACTTTATTATCACAAATTATCGAATCAAAGTACGGCGGTCCTCGTAATTTCAAACTGCCTCACTAATGCAAGTAATTTATAAATAACAAACAAAACCCCACAGAGATTAGCCGTTGATCAGGATACTATATTAGAATATGAAATTCATACAAATTTGCATTCGCGAGAATTTATTCGGCAGAAGAATGTGGATTATTACGAATGATGTTCTTTTACCAGCAAAAATTTATATTTATCCAGAAACTCAAGGATTAATTCTGAATTTTTATTTTTGCTTTAAGCAATAGGCGCAGGTTTTGCAAATAACCGTTTTCCATCGTCTAAGACAGAAGGCTAACAACTGGTTCTTGACAACGAAGGAATAATTCGTATTCTTTTTACTAGGATTTAGTATCCTCCTTGTACTGAAGGGATTTTATTTGAACCCGAAATCGCTTACATTCAACGAGGAAGCCTTCATTGAAAAACAATATTCAGCGGAACGTCAAAAAGAAAAGACCGGAATAAGAGATGGAATCGGTATTTGTGATGGGAAAAGAGAGGCTCTCCATGAAATCTTGTTGGACATCCCTTACGAGCCTTTGCGCCGGGGACCGATTTGAATATCCTTAAAAATTTAAGGCGGAATCCGTCACGTTTCGGGGATTCTTTCCTCTGTTCCTTTGTTTTCCAATTAAGAAGATCCGTTCCGAAGTTTCGCCTTCGAAAAGCCTTTCTCTAAAACGAGAGATCTGAATCCAAGGACGAGGGAAGGCGATCTTTTTATCTCCCAAATAATTTCCTTCCGATGTCAAAGGTAACTCACGGGCCAATGTCACAATTTTTTACGTCTCATTTCTACGTCGTATCAGAAATTTTTTGTAAGGTGCTTGCTCTTCGACTCAAGCCTGAATGTTTTCGGGAAATTCGTATGGAGAAAAACGAGCGCTTTTGCGCGAATTCCGCTCCTTAGCGCTTCTCTCCTACTTGCGGTCAAAACTCGAAACAAAAGGGCATAAAAACTCCTCTCCCCCTCTCTTATCATCCAGTTATTTGCATATTCTTCTCTCCCACCACCCAGCCCTCATCAAAGGGTTTTTGTTGTTCCGTTGCTTAACTATTCGCGATCTAATAATGTATAACTGCTTTACTTAAAGCCATTTCTTCGTCTTTCCGTCAAAGTTTGAAATCAGAGACAAGAAACAAACGTATTGTTTTAGCTATACTGTAGAATAGTTTAATTTGCGTCCTTCTAATTTCTCCTTGTATTGCCTTAGCCATGGAATACAAGCTTCATCAAATGAACCCCTAATGTGTGCAATTAGTTAAGTAATGTTGCTGGACGATAAAAACTCAAACTGAGGGATCAAAACTACGCTGCGTATCTGTGTATCCGTAGAGCAGGGAATATGTTAAGGTTCAAATACAATGCGTAGGAATTTGGTGTAGAATCTCCCTGAAATAGTTATGATACTTATCTCCTACACTATGTTAGATTAAAATGGCAGTTTCTGTCTTAAATTAATGATCCGACATTCTCTAATGATGAAGGAATTTCCTGAAAGCTGTGTTAGCAGTTCATACTTACACATTTTCTAAGCAATGACAGGGAAAAACGAAGCTTAGGAGGGGGAATTTCGAGCGTTGTAGCTAAGATATCCAGAAATTCTTACCAAAATATCTCCCCTTATATGTAAGACACATCAATCTTGTTTTTAGAAAAAAATATTGTTATTTATATAAGAGCAACTAACAGCATACTAACGTAAGATTTCTTTCACCGAAAATTCCATGGATTCATTCTCTATTTCCTTTCCTGTCGGCTTTAGTGATGAACTTGAGTATGCTGTTCGAAACTAATGTGGAAAATTCCCAATCCAAACTGTCGCACAAACATTCCAATAACACTGACGACTCAACCTTGAATGTCGCGCTGCGATGTAAATAAAGACATTCCCTCCAATCTCTCCCTCCAGGGGCCATCCCCGAGAAAGGCAAATCGGAATTTAGGTTCATCTCCCGGGTCAACATGAAAGGATTTCGAAAATGGTTCCATATCATCCGCTATGACAGTGATCTCGCAAGGGTATACTCTTGACAATGCTTAAATGTATAATAAGGAATCATAAAATACCCTAAGTTCGTTTGTTTTCGAAAAATATTTAGTTTTAGATTATAAAAGCAATACAACGGAAAAAATATTTAAAATTTGCATGACAGCATAAAATAAAACCTAATAGATCATTTTTCACAAAGAAGGAGATTTCATTTTTTAATGTTTTCATAAATCCATCTGATGTTATTTGATTTCAGCCCTTTTTTACAAATCGATTCAACATTTATTAGTAAATTTTAAGAAAAACCCATTTTCATTTTTTTTCCTTTAAAGCTTCACGTGAAACGCAAACTTTTCAAATTATTATTTTAGAAATATGTAAATTTTGAGGGTCATTGTTTTAAACTGGTCACTTTAAAGCTTGTTGATGGTTCCCCACTTCGCTGATCATGGTAGAGAGGTGGTCACATTAAGTATAAAATATTACGTGTAATTCATACTTGTGCTGCGGGGATGGATGAAAACTGATCACATTAAGCAGATGGTTACTATATGAGACGAATTTCTACTGTAGTTATCTTTCGTGAGATTTTTCATATTGGCTCGGGAGATGTACCTATCCCAGTCAATGTTGCCAATTAATCACTAGATTTAGATTTAGGCGCGACTTTTCCTTTTTTTAGCCACCACTTTTATCTATTTTAGCGACTACGGAAAAAAAACGGAGTACTGTATGGAGAGGAGCTCCTGCTCCGTTTTTGTTACGTTGACCTTCATCTATGCACTCAAAACATAACATAATGGATTTTAAAACTCAAATTACATTCAGTTGATAAGACTCAATTTTCATACTATACATTTAATATGAGCAATTTAAAGACTGATTTTCTACTTATTGAAGCGAATTTATTTATTTTCGCCTGTTTTTAGATTTATATTCATGTGAGTTTGGCGACGTTTTAGCCACTTTTCAGGGTGCATATTTACGGACACATTCAAAACTAAATTCGAATTTATCCCTCTGACCCCAACATCCGATTCAGTATTTCGGGAAAGGCGTTCGAATCAGATTTCCCGGATCATCTCCCGGCCCAACGTAAACGGATTTTGAAAATGACCACGTCAATGGCTACGAAAAGATCGGAATGTAGGAAAAATGAACGAAGACGAGAAGAAAACTCTGATGACAAAGGAGCATCTCGGATAAGGCACGCTCGATACGGAGAGAGAACGATTCTGAGAAAAGACGGGAAAACAAGGGCGAAAGAGGAAACGGAAGGATTTTTTCCGGAAGAACGTCTCAAGGTAGAATTAGTGAGGCTTAAGTCCTCGCCGAGGAAGAGATAGAGAGCGAGGAGGAGGCGAGAAAAGGAAATGTGGCCCTCATTAATGAGAAGTGCGTGCTTTGTGTATGGGAAGAGGCGGAGGAACACGGCGTGAGGAGAAACGTAATTGTGCGACTGCTTGGAGTACGGGGAAGAGGCATGTATGTGAATGAGATATATTATGGGAGGGAGAAAAATTGAGAAGGGCAGGGAGGTAACGGGTGGAACCATGAGGGAGTCAGATGAACTCCAGTCATGGGAAGGAATGAACTGTAGCAGAAGTAAAGGAATCTCTGGGAGAGAGAGACGGGATTCGGAGGAGGAAAGAGGCGAATGTGGTATCAGGGAAGTGAGATAGGAAATAACAAGAGAGAGGTCTAAAGGAAGAGCGAAAACCGGAAGATAAGAATTTTAAATGAAAATTACTAACGAAAATCAGCGAATAATCAGTCTCATATAAATTTCTATCACGCTATCTATTTCTAGGAAGGGACGTTGATTTAATTTAACAATCATCTAATTAGCAACACCCTTCTATTCTTTCTTATATTTGCAGACATATTTCGCTTCTTTTCATCAAATTTTTCGAAATAAAAATGATGGGTCACAATCAAGGGAAGGGAACACTGAAGATGAGCACGCTTACGCCTACAAATTAAGGATTTCATCCTCTATTTATTGACAACATCTATCTGCAATTAAATTGATCGCAGCCCTTATCGGGTATTGAAAACTAAGGCATTGGAATTTAAAGTAGTCCATAGGTATACAGATATTCACTTTGGACACCCAGCAACTCTTAATTTGCACCGCAGATTCCGAAGATTAAAAGAAAAAATCACTAAAACCTTCAGCTAAAGAAGAATCAGTGATATGAACGAAAATTATAGCTAAAATACATGCATATTTCTCGATCGCACAGACCTTTCAAGGCGTACATGATAGTCCTCCCGATATTTTCCTATATTTACAACGACATTAAATTCGCTGCATTAATTCATTATTTATTCATTCTATCCCTTCAACGGTTTGATACGAAAACAGGAGGATGATAACGGGAACTGTTTAACCAAGTTGTCTTAAATTCAGAAAATAATTTTTAAAATGCTGATGGGGACATGAATTATAGAATCCATCAGTCACAAGCCTTTTCCCTCTTCGGAGAAAATAAATGAAAATTCAACGCGCATTTCCCGGTGTACGAGAATTAAATTTTTTCACCAGTATGTACACGTAAGACACTGCGAACAGTGAAGGACTTCGATAAATTAGAAACCATTAAACACATCGATGGGAATAGTCAATTCCGCAATTTTCACTTTTCACTGGATTAAGAAATGAATTTAATCGAAAGATTGGAAACTCACAATGAAAGTAATACACAGGAAATGCAAGAAAAATTTGCTGGTGAATCTTTCGCAATTAATCCTTGGGCTCATTTCGTAAAGTAATTGCGCATTTACAGATATAGATTACTGAGACACTGATGATGGTTACAACGAGCATGCAGAGGAGGATTATCTCCCTATAATTGAATTATTTCATGTTTAATTTTAATTCTTAAGGACGAAACAGCTGACGCACGCAAATTGCTACAAGTTAGGGTAAGCTACAGAAATATCCTATTTAATCTTTACTCAAGTAAAACCTCTGAGATTGAAGATCCTAATTTCCCGATATTCCTCTAGATATAACAGCAACTTAAACAAACAATAAACGCGATGACGATGGCGTTAGTCGAAACCGGTCGTTTTTAAATAAACATTTAGTGTGGAAACTACGAAGTGCCTTCTTTAATTCTCATTATGGCTTTCCACGAAGTCCGGCCTAATACTATAGAATTTAATAAACGCGAATTTTGAAATTCTGGAGACACGAGCAGCTTATAAGCCCCTACTAAACGATAGGTTCCATTATTCCAAATTTCAAAGGGGAGCTATCTCAAGCCGGGGATGAATAATGGGTTACCATTACTATGCCACGGAAGCCAGACCTCGGAGCTAATTTTAATTAGGTTTCCTTGAATTATGCAAGCTGCGACAGGTACGCCGTCCTATGCTGTTATCTCCACAAGTCCACCTTCAAAGGAAGAGGTTAATCACTCCCTTATTACGTTATCGGACGCAGCAAAAGAGAATCTCAGAATCCCTGATTGATTACCGCTTAGCCAGGTTGAATATTCTTAGAACCCTCCTTCCACCACCATTGTTAGATGTTATCGAATAATGCTTCTTGACTCTCAGAGTTAGTTTCGTCAGTAGTCCAAACAAAAGACCGCAGATTTGGATTCAGAACGGCTACGATGGACAAGGCATATCTGAAACCTAAATTGCCCCATCTAGATGGGCTTATGCGAATTAGCCCACCCTCAAACAGCTGTTGTTGTTTGTAATATTCGGGAGAACGTGAAAACTTTTCTCACCCCATTGAGAAACGTCCCCGCCTACGCGTGAACGTGAACTGCACAAGGGCGAATGATTTTTTTTCGGCGAATTTTCCGCCGCTTCTCACGGTACTTCCTTTCAGAACTTCCGCAAGTTCTCACGGAATTTATTTTTGGCACGCGATGGTGGAGTGGGCGTAACTCGCCGGAGCGCGAAGGAATCTTAGGCGCCTTACGTCATATTGCGTGCTATGTCCTCAACCGATTAGAATTGGACCTATCGTTTGGTGGGCGTTGATGAGTAGAATCCTGATAGAGCGCCGGTTTTACGCGGTGGCGTAAAGTTGGTGATGGTGGCTCTATGAAAAATGATCTAGTTCTAAGTTTTCCATCAAAATATTAGCAACGTATGATAATTAGGTGAGAATTCCGAACCTAACTGGTTACCACGAAAGAAAGCGAGGTATGAATGTCACCCAAGGGCCCCTGCTTGGATACAGCAAACATGACTTGAGGTCATCGAAGACCCAGGCAGGAGGGCTCGATAGGTTCCAACTTCGAACTTATGCAATTAATTTTCTTTACGTTTTTGACACTATAATATTCATGCAAAATTTTTAAACATATTGTAAAGGTGATTTCAATTTAAAGTCCTCGTAACCTACTATAACCTTCCTAACCTATAGCGTACATGGATTTACCGTATTCTGGTAATAAACTAGGAATTATCAATTTCTTAAGCGGGCTATATTGGGTCTTAAAACTTTAATCTAATTGTAAATTAATTCCCTGTGCTATCAGGGGCGGATTTATAAATAGGTGCAATAGGCGTTAGTTGAGGGCCTTATCTATATGAGGCCTCAATAAGACTATGCTAATAAATTCTTAATCACATATTTAATAAAATACCCGTACAGGTATTTTATTAAATATGGTTAACCGGTTCCACCAAGTCACTGCAGTCTTAGTTGATTTTCTTAATAACAAATTGTTCTGGTTTTCGCTTCGAGAAAGAATTTTAAAATAGTCGATAAATTCTATATAATATGTTTAAATAATATATTAAATTGCTTATGTAACTGTATAATGTAAAATGTCTGTTATTCATTTTAATTTATAGAAACTCTATGTATAATGATTCAAAATTTGTTTATCTACCAATGCCGAAGTGTAGAGACTGAGATTTCTATGGGATGTATATTTTTGTATTTTAGGAAAAAATTCGTAGTTTTACTTTCGTAATTCCTAATGGAGGCCTCATTCTGATCTTTGTGGTTAGGGCCTCTGATAACTTAAATCAGCCCCTGTGTGCTATTAACACACAAGGTGCGTGAGCAACATCACTACCCTCTGAAAAAGTATTTAAATAATTTCTAACATTGACCTTACAATACTTCACAATATATATTTTCTCTGAGATTTTCGATTGGACCGGGTCAGTAGAAAAATTGTCCGGACCACGCGTTAAAACTGGGACGGACCCAGTTTTTCAATAATTCAATCTGGCTGGAGATGAAAATATCAATCAAGTTTGATATTTTCATCTCCAGCCTATCAAGTCATTCCTTCATATTATTCATTCTAACAACATTGAGAAAAATATTTCGATCTTACTAATTATTAGTTTTCATATCCAATATCAGTCTATTATTAGTATTTATTATTACTATCTGGAATGAAAATAAATCCATTATCGAATATAATTCTTTAATGGGTCCACGATTACTTTTATGAAGTATATATTTAAATGTGCTAACTAACTAAGGTTATTTTAGTATTAAAATATCCTCCAGAAATGATTCTCAAAAGTTAACGGCAAAATCTTTAACGCGAATAGTAGTTGATTCAAAAGTTGTAGGTCTCGGAGCGCGCTTAATTTTTAACCTATTTAGCTTGAATATTTAATATCTGTGATCGGAGGGCGACACGAATGTTTAAATTCATAGTATCAACCTCGATAAAATTTTGTATGATATTTTATAAGCTATAATTTTTTACAATTTGACAACGCTAGGAAACAAAAATTGTGTGCTTATAGGAAACCGTGCACTGACATCTACCGGAAAGTCAGCGCGATTCGACGGCGGCTGCGCAGTAAAGATCTCTGCCGAAACTGACCTCTTGCGAGGAAAAGTGAATTTAACAGATATTCACTGTGTGTGAGACTTTGGGAGCTTCGAGGCTATTACAAAAACATAAAACAAAAAACAGCCGGCGAATTTTGATTCTACACATAACTAAAACTTACGTATGGACTAAATTAACCAGTCCTTACATAAAATATGTTTCAAGTAGGAGGTCATATTACTCTTTGTAAGGGAATCACTTCCAGTTTAACGAATGATTATAGAAAGTTCAACGTATAAAACTTAGTTAATCAGAATCGAATCGGTTTATCATCAAAAATAGAAGTATGATTGATATTTGGGCATTTTTTTAAACAGCGAAACTCAATTATGGGTATTCCGGCAGCAGTGAAAATGTTTAAAATTTAGATGATAGCTTAAGTAATTTTCACTTGCTGGACAGCGAGTTTTGAAAAAGAGTCTAGAAGTATAACGAATTACGACTCGTACTACTAAACTAAAATCATTCGAAGCATCTGTAAGGAGACTACCTCAGATTAGATATTATTCGAAGAACTGCGCAGGCAATACGTAATTTCTGTGATAAATAACCCAGAACAAATCATTAACGGAAGGCAGAGATGGAGATGTTTAAAAGTATATTATATTATAAAGTTTATTGGTGTTTAATATTAAGAAGCAACAACTGCAAGTTAAATGAAATAGTTACTTTAAAAAATGTGTGTACTTACGATTAAATAAAGTTACGAGTAAGTTAAATGAAATAGTTACTTTAAAAAATGTGTGTACTTACGATTTGTTTTAACAATTGTCTCTTCTTATTTCAACAGATACTTTTCGCCTTCGACGGGGTAAGCGGTGGACCTGCAAAGTCAAAAAGGCAATCAGATGGCGGAAAGGAAGTAATTGTCAACATAGAACAGCCAGACAAAACCCAATACCTGGAGCAAAACTTCAACACAAGTAAGATCTTAGGGGTTCATAGTATAATGCCGAAGAAAAACTGCAGGATATAACATCTCTCACAGATATATATTATTACGCTTTTTGTTGTAACATTACCGGAAGATTCGCGAGGAAGGAAAGTATTTGAAATATGTCATATCTAATTACGGTAAAGGATTGAAACTTTCCAAAAGCATAGTAATCAATTATCGTTAATTGGACATGAACGCTAAAGTTCGACATGTTTTAATTCCTTTCCAAAACTGAATTACCTAACATTTTCGAATTTGTGTTCAAAATAAAACAGTTTCAGGGATAATTTTAATAATAGGTCACTCGGTATGCCTCATAATTATGGGAAACAGGGAAGTATTCGAAACAGAGTACCCAAATTTTCTTTGTCTTTGGGTACAGGTTTGCTTTAGCCATCCCTGAAAGATTTTTTTGAGGCTTAGAATGTTCTAGGCGATACCAGTCGACAGAATATTCAAGAAGATTGGTTAACAGACAGGGGCATCAACTATTTTCTTATAATCGGGTATTCCGGAAACAACCTACGAGTATTATCTACAGGATCGGTTCATTTTTATCTACATTGAATGTAACTTTATCGTATAAAGGAAGAAATAACTCCCTCCCTAAAAATGGAAAAATTTACTTTCGCTCGCCGGAGATGTCATTCGTCAGATGATTTCTTACCATAAGCAATCCTTTAGAATCGAGACGAATAAAACATTATCATCTCATTAAAAGTAATGAACGTAGCATAGGCAAAGATAATGTTTATAAAACCACAAAATGATACTTTGTATTTATTTTTGTCCATTTCAAACTCCCCATACATCTTCATAATAAATTCCTCGGCCAATCGACAGTTAATGTCCAATATGTAAGGGTGTCATAGATTAATACCACTTTGTGCGGAGATAGTCGAGAAAAAATAGGGAAATATCATTTCCCAACGTAAAGATGAATCGAAACAAGATTTCTGATTTTTGTACTTCGAGGTTACATATTTTCTGCCAAAGAAGAAATCAAGCGAAATAACTCTTTAACTAAACAATTGTATTAAATAGCATAGGGAACATCTTCATATAGGAAAACGAGTTACAGAACACGTAAACAAAGATTTAATTGCCTTTATAGTTATTATTCCCGGTTTTCATGTTTCAAATTTATTAAAGTAAGAAGCACGTGGAGAAGCTGATAAACTGTTTGTGCATCTACATAAAACAGCTTTAAAAGCTGATAAAATGGATTGCATTCCTATAAAGAATCTTCAGACTAAAAATTAACGACTTTTATCATGATATATAATTTAAAGATAAGACTACACGAATCGAACGTAATGTTCCAATTTAATATATATGAACATTTCTTCGCGAGATGATATTGAATATTATCAGAAGTAAAATGTCGGGACGGCTGGAGTTATATTTTACTTATAAGAATAAAGAAAGATTTCAACTAACTCAAATTCAATTCAGCAGGTGAATATGAATTCGGATACGAATTAGGACCCGACGGACAGTTTCATCACGAAAACAGAGGACCCGACGGAGTTGTCTACGGATGCTATGGCTACGTGGATCCAGAAGGAAATCTGAGAGTCACTCATTATGTCTCCGATGGCTGGGGTTATCGTGTAGTGACACCAGGAAAACCTGTCGAGATATTTTTGCATGCACATGAGCATTCCGAAGGAGGAGGCGATGATGGACATTCCGAGGGTCATGGACATCATGAACACCACGAGCATCATGGAATCAACACACCATGGAATCAACTATACTTCCCCAGAGGTTGTGGATTTGGCCCAGGCGGTATCATGCCACCAGGACAAGGCGAAACTGGCGCAGCATCCGGAGGAATACCAGGAACAGTAAAACCAGGACGACCGGGAACACCCGGAAGACCGGGAACACCCGGAAGACCAGGAACACCTGGAAGACCAGGAACACCTGGAAGTCCAGGATATCCCGGAGGTCCAGGGGGCCCAGGCGGACCAGGCGGCCCTGGAACACCTGGGAGGCCAGGAAAACCAGGTACACCAGGAAAGCCAGGAAGACCAGGAACACCGGGTAAACCAGGCAAACCAGGAACACCGGGACAACCAGGATATCCAGGAGGACCAGGTGGACCAGGAGGCCCAGGAGGATATCCAGGACAACCAGGAGAGCCCGGATATCCAGGAGGGCCTGGAGGTCCAGGAGGACCGGGTGGATACCCAGGACAACCAGGGCAGCCAGGTTATCCCGGAGGGCCCGGTGGACCAGGTGGGCCTGGAGGCCCAGGAACCCCCGGAAGTCCCGGAACACCTGGAGGACCCGGAGGTCCTGGAGGGCCAGGAGGATACCCAGGACAACCAGGGCAGCCAGGTTATCCCGGAGGGCCCGGTGGACCAGGTGGGCCTGGAGGCCCAGGAACCCCCGGAAGTCCAGGAACACCTGGAGGACCCGGAGGTCCTGGAGGGCCAGGAGGATACCCAGGACAACCAGGATACCCAGGAGGACCGGGAGGACCTGGTGGTCCTGGAGGACCAGGAAAGCCAGGAAGCCCAGGATATCCAGGAGGTCCAGGAACACCAGGAAGTCCCGGGACCCCAGGAGGACCCGGAGGCCCAGGAGGTCCAGGTGGATATCCCGGTCAACCAGGATACCCAGGAGGACCGGGAGGACCTGGAGGTCCTGGAGGACCAGGAAAGCCAGGAAGCCCAGGATATCCAGGAGGCCCAGGTGGTCCAGGAAGTCCCGGGACCCCAGGAGGACCAGGAGGCCCAGGAGGACCAGGTGGATATCCCGGGCAACCAGGATACCCAGGAGGTCCTGGAGGTCCAGGAGGACCGGGTGGATACCCAGGACAACCAGGACAGCCGGGATACCCAGGAGGCCCCGGTGGACCTGGAGGGCCTGGAACCCCAGGAAGTCCCGGAACACCAGGAGGACCCGGAGGACCTGGAGGACCAGGTGGATATCCCGGGCAACCAGGTTACCCAGGAGGACCAGGAGGTCCTGGAGGACCTGGTGTACCAGGAAAACCCGGAAAACCAGGAAAACCAGGCAAACCAGGCAGACCTGGTTATCCCGGAGGACCAGGAGGATCTGGAGGAACAGGAGGATATCCAGGGCAACCCGGGTACCCTGGAGGTCCAGGAGGACCGGGAGGACCAGGAGGACCAGGACAGCCAGGAAGCCCAGGATATCCTGGAGGACCTGGGGGTGCTGGAGGTGAAGGAGGATATCCGGGACAGCCTGGATATCCCGGAGGTCCAGGTGGACCCGGAGGACCTGGAGGACCAGGACAGCCAGGAAGCCCAGGATATCCTGGAGGACCCGGAGGTGAAGGAGAATATCCGGGACAGCCTGGATACCCTGGTGGTCCAGGTGGACCCGGAGGACCAGGAGGATATCCAGGTCAGCCAGGACAGCCGGGACACCCAGGAGGTCCTGGTGGTCCAGGAGGACCCGGCGAGCCTGGACAACCAGGAGCTCCGGGAGGGCCGGGTGGTTCAGGTGGATACCCAGGACAACCAGGGGAGCCAGGATATCCTGGACAACCAGGTTATCCGGGAGGTCCCGGTGGACCAGGAGGCCCTGGAGGTCCAGGAAAACCCGGTAGACCAGGGACGCCAGGAACACCAGGAACCCCAGGCAAACCAGGTACGTTTTCTTTCTATTTAAATTTAAGTTCTTATTCATTTGCGGTTGACTTTTAAAAGGTACGCTTTCGGTTACTAATTTAACTGCCTAAGGTTTAACTTTTGCATAATTTTCCGCCATATGTATATTACGAAGGGATGAAATATAATGCATATACACATATATGCATTATATACTGTTATTCTTCCAATGCGTTGAGCTATCTAAGGAAGCGTATTTTTGGAAGGCAGGAAAAGTAAAGCTTACATAAACATGACAGTAGTTACTGTAATGCTGTTGTCTTCAAAATGTATGCATTGTGAAAACACCTCATATCGTTCCCTATGCATACTCGCTTGATATTATGGCAATTAACGCCTAATATTATATTAGCCACACACAAATTGTTCGTTTAAAATATCTAATTTACATCTTTCCGATGTTAATTGTACAAATTTGGCAAGAATCCTATTAGAAGAAATAAGTAGCAATATTCCTTTGTAATTGTCACGTACTTTGAACCAGATTTCATAACTAATGGTAATTTTATTCCAGTTTTTAACCAATTCAGTGTTATTTTATATTATATTATGACCCTTAAAAGTTTAGAAATTTTTATTTCTGAAAAATATCATCACAACTATTCTGCCTTCAAGACTTGTGAAATGATAACATATTCTTACAGAGATTTATAGTAATGCAGTTTGAAATTTTTATTTCCTATAACGCAGGAATGATGATATTTGGCTGAACTGTTTCTCTCTTACTTTCCTCTCACTTGCATCCCGTTTCTTTATCGATAATGTGGTAAAAATGATTTATCCCTTTATCTTAAATCTGCACTTTTTATTTTATAATATCCTGCCCTATTTACATTCCAGTAGAGCTAAATTTGAATAGTGATAAAGAATACTGCATATCTTTAACCTTTTCTTCTTTTGGGTATTTCTTACATCTTTGTACATCTATCCAGCGAGCTATTCACACGTCTTTTAATCTACTGTTGATTTTTTGTAGTAAGTTGAGATTCTTTTTTATTTAAACAGTTGCAATCTGTCCTATTGTTACTAAATTTGAATCATGATAATTCTTAGAGTATGCCTTCTATATAATATGGACATCAAGAATAGAAAATTGATGTCTTGTCAATGAACTGATGGTCAATTTGATTTCTCGTGAGGCCGTCTGGAAATGCCAACGTTTATTTTTGATGAAAGGAAATACTCATGACATGGCGATTCACCACTACTCTATGTTTCAAGGCATAGGTCCATATTAGCTGTACATAACTTTCCTCTCGCCATAGATTGCCACTACTCTTCTTTTTCGTTGATGTTCCGAATCGCTATTCAGAAAAATATATTCATGTCATGTACAAGTAATTGACTAACTAGATATTATAGCAATTTATATAAAACTTTTTTCTTCGTCCCTCAAAACGTTTGTACTGACCAGTGAGATAATTATGAACCTGTCCTTTTTCAAATACTGCACATTACTGTTCATTGCTCCAAAATTAATCACTGAAACTTCTACTTTCCTTCGATTATTTTATTTTAATCTCTCAAAGACCCTTTTGTTTCATGATTTACTGTAGTAACTCGTATCATCTAATATTGGTTTCTGTATCGCTCATCATTACTTTACGAAGATTTGAAAATTTCTGGCTATGGGTTCACCTGCATACAACCTGTAAACTAAATCTTGAGGTGGCATTATTTTCCGTGCCTTTTACCACAAAAATGTATTTCAAAATTTTCTCTCTCCTACCTATTCATAATTTATATAATATAATTATATTATAAGACATCATATTTATAAGAAGCAAACGTCTGTCGACCCCCTATTTATCTCA
>KZ308541.1:344942-366221 GCA_000376725.2 Ladona fulva
GGACAACCAGGAGAACCAGGATACCCAGGAGGGCCGGGAGGGCCAGGAGGACCGGGAGGACCAGGTGTGCCAGGGCAACCGGGAAGTCCAGGATATCCAGGAGGACCGGGTGGCCCTGGAGGGCCGGGAGGTTATCCAGGACAACCAGGAGAACCAGGTTACCCAGGAGGGCCGGGAGGACCGGGAGGACCAGGTTTACCGGGGACACCGGGAAGTCCAGGATATCCAGGAGGTCCAGGTGGCCCAGGAGGACCGGGAGGATATCCCGGACAACCAGGAGAACCAGGATACCCAGGAGGGCCGGGAGGACCGGGTGGGCCAGGGGGACCCGGGCAACCAGGAAGGCCAGGGAAACCCGGTAAACCTGGAAAACCAGGAAAGCCCGGAAGACCAGGGTCACCAGGATACCCGGGTGGAGCAGGGGGGCCAGGAGGACCAGGTGGAGTTGGACAGCCAGGTAGTCCAGGATACCCAGGGCAGCCAGGTATTCCGGGAGCACCCGGTAGTCCAGGTGGACCAGGACAGCCAGGTGTACCTGGATATCCAGGGGGACCAGGCGGACCGGGAGGTCCCGGCGGTATTGGAGGCATACCTCTGGAGCCTGAAACCCCAGGTTTGATTTGTTTTAAATTTTTTCTACTTAGGAAGTATCATTTTTATTTATTAATACATTTCTCTGCACATTAGAAACCTAATATTAAAATTATGGAGCAAGTGTCTGTAGCACAAAACATAAGAATAGTAAATCGCAAAATTCCTAGACCCAGATGCTTTTATCGAATCGCCTTCACGTGTTATTTGATTGAACTGTATTCTTGGCCATATATTATTTCTTTTGTAATCTGCCATTTCTTATGTAATCGAGTATTCTTTAATGCCCCTTTGAGATTAAGTCATTAAACTCAATCAGACCTATTTTGAGATATATATGGACGATGTATAAACTGGAATCCTCAGTTCAATATTTGTTCTATATTCTTCGATTATATACGCGATAAACAATTGCCATCAATATCCAAAATGCCCATTGCTCGTTACTTTAACAACCGTCATATTTCCTGTTGGAAAGGAATGAACTAGAAAAGACTAACTCGCTCAAGATTGTAAATGAAATCACTTTTTCATGTAAAATCTTTTGTTGTAAACTCAAGTGTTATATCAAAGTATGTGGATAGTAATTAAAGTTGTCTTCGTGATTAATAATTTTTCATTTATAGACGAAGTTATAAATGTATATGTAATTGCATAATTTACTGTAAACCTTTTAGTTTTCCCAAGCTCATTTATATCTTAGTGCAAGCGAAAATGTCTATTTATTCTTGTCTCCTTGTCGCTTATAATCTTGAATGAAATTTGTAATTATATATCGTGATATAAAGGATTATTTATTAGGTTGAGAGAAACTGTAGCTAATAAGCCAGAAATCCCAAAGATTATACATGGAAAATTGGGTAAATAAAATTCCATAGGTTATAACTATTAAATTAAGGGGTAATTTATTTTTATACTTCCATCAAAAACTCTTCGATTATTAGAGAGGTATCCTTTTTTTACTCACAAGGGAAACAGCTTGACATTCTTTTGAGGGTGGTGGTCTCTTTTCATGTAATCGAAGAGAAATAATATCTGAGAGTAAAATCTTTTTAATACTAAAAATTGTTTTTACACATTTCCACTAATCCCTATTAATTGTTTCCTCAAATTGAGTTACTATGTACGGTTTAGGAATCTTACAGCCATTTTGATTTTTAAGAAATTAGAACCGTATTCAAAACTTTCCGAAAACCATGCTGACCCCACATAGGCAATCTTTTCTTCGATGAGACGCTTGCATCACTCCATGCAGACACAGAGGGCTCTAATACGAATCCAATTAGCCAGGACGCAATCAAGATCCACATGAGTGCCAAACACCATCTACTTATAGCACCCGAAACCTCATGCCTCTAATCTCTCAGCTTCCCTAACATTTAAAATATTAGCAAATAAAAGTTAACTTTAAAGTGATTTTTCTAGTAAGGTGTTCTACTAGGTATTAGTTGACACAATCTACTACCATACCGGATGAAAATCAACCATCATTTATAGTAGAAATTTTTCGGGAAATCTCATTGCACATTACGTCACATAAACTAAAAGTATTTTAAGATTCGAGTCGATATCAATTTGATAAAATACCACAAAAAAGTCCGAGTGTCCTATACATTTCTTATGGAAGAATATTTAAAGAGCCCTCTAGCGTTTAACTTAGTATCGATCAGGAAACTGTCACCTGCGTTTTTAAATCATAATCACGAATTCAATTTAGATAGGGGAATATTTATCTATCTTTTCTGGAATTCAGTCAACTAGCATATATGTATAACAACTACATATGGAAACGCCGTGATGCATTACTATTGGGAAAAAATTACCCAATAACCTAACTCATTTAGGAATAGGCTGGTTTGAGTACTTCAGTCAATAATATGTAGGACAGCACCGATAACCTATTAGAAACTCAATGGCAATATCATCTATCTATGAAGGAAGTTAGTCATTTTCTGATAAAATTTTTTTTTTCTGATAAAAAACTTTAATACTGATCTATATCATATATAAACATAATGTAAAAAAAATTAATAAACAGAATCAGCATGTTAAATCTTACAATTAAAAATACAAACATTATTCTCGAAGAAGGCGAGCCAGAATATCCAGAAGAACCAGAACAACCTAGCGGGCCGGGAGAGCCAAGTCAACCAGGTCAGCCAAGCCAACCGGGATATCCAGGAGGACCGGGTGCGCCAGGACAGCCAGGGTATCCTGGAGGTCCCGGAGGACCGGGAGGACCTGGAGGAGCAGGACAACCCGGGCAACCAGGATATCCGGGAGGACCTGGAGAACCAGGTTATCCAGGAGAGCCTGGAGAACCAGGTTATCCAGGAGAACCAGGGCAACCAGGATATCCAGGTGGCCCAGGGGGATCAGGAGGACCTGGCACCAGGACAACCAGGCTATCCTGGTAGCCCAGGAGGACCAGGAGGAGCAGGAGGACCAGGACAGCCAGGAAGCCCAGGATATCCTGGAGGACCCGGAGGTGAAGGAGAATATCCGGGACAGCCTGGATACCCTGGTGGTCCAGGTGGACCCGGAGGACCAGGAGGATATCCAGGTCAGCCAGGACAGCCGGGACACCCAGGAGGTCCTGGTGGTCCAGGAGGACCCGGCGAGCCTGGACAACCAGGAGCTCCGGGAGGGCCGGGTGGTTCAGGTGGATACCCAGGACAACCAGGGGAGCCAGGATATCCTGGACAACCAGGTTATCCGGGAGGTCCCGGTGGACCAGGAGGCCCTGGAGGTCCAGGAAAACCCGGTAGACCAGGGACGCCAGGAACACCAGGAACCCCAGGCAAACCAGGTACGTTTTCTTTCTATTTAAATTTAAGTTCTTATTCATTTGCGGTTGACTTTTAAAAGGTACGCTTTCGGTTACTAATTTAACTGCCTAAGGTTTAACTTTTGCATAATTTTCCGCCATATGTATATTACGAAGGGATGAAATATAATGCATATACACATATATGCATTATATACTGTTATTCTTCCAATGCGTTGAGCTATCTAAGGAAGCGTATTTTTGGAAGGCAGGAAAAGTAAAGCTTACATAAACATGACAGTAGTTACTGTAATGCTGTTGTCTTCAAAATGTATGCATTGTGAAAACACCTCATATCGTTCCCTATGCATACTCGCTTGATATTATGGCAATTAACGCCTAATATTATATTAGCCACACACAAATTGTTCGTTTAAAATATCTAATTTACATCTTTCCGATGTTAATTGTACAAATTTGGCAAGAATCCTATTAGAAGAAATAAGTAGCAATATTCCTTTGTAATTGTCACGTACTTTGAACCAGATTTCATAACTAATGGTAATTTTATTCCAGTTTTTAACCAATTCAGTGTTATTTTATATTATATTATGACCCTTAAAAGTTTAGAAATTTTTATTTCTGAAAAATATCATCACAACTATTCTGCCTTCAAGACTTGTGAAATGATAACATATTCTTACAGAGATTTATAGTAATGCAGTTTGAAATTTTTATTTCCTATAACGCAGGAATGATGATATTTGGCTGAAATGTTTCTCTCTTACTTTCCTCTCACTTGCATCCCGTTTCTTTATCGATAATGTGGTAAAAATGATTTATCCCTTTATCTTAAATCTGCACTTTTTATTTTATAATATCCTGCCCTATTTACATTCCAGTAGAGCTAAATTTGAATAGTGATAAAGAATACTGCATATCTTTAACCTTTTCTTCTTTTGGGTATTTCTTACATCTTTGTACATCTATCCAGCGAGCTATTCACACGTCTTTTAATCTACTGTTGATTTTTTGTAGTAAGTTGAGATTCTTTTTTATTTAAACAGTTGCAATCTGTCCTATTGTTACTAAATTTGAATCATGATAATTCTTAGAGTATGCCTTCTATATAATATGGACATCAAGAATAGAAAATTGATGTCTTGTCAATGAACTGATGGTCAATTTGATTTCTCGTGAGGCCGTCTGGAAATGCCAACGTTTATTTTTGATGAAAGGAAATACTCATGGCATGGCGATTCACCACTACTCTATGTTTCAAGGCATAGGTCCATATTAGCTGTACATAACTTTCCTCTCGCCATAGATTGCCACTAGTCTTCTTTTTCGTTGATGTTCCGAATCGCTATTCAGAAAAATATATTCATGTCATGTACAAGTAATTGACTAACTAGATATTATAGCAATTTATATAAAACTTTTTTCTTCGTCCCTCAAAACGTTTGTACTGACCAGTGAGATAATTATGAACCTGTCCTTTTTCAAATACTGCACATACTACTTTCCTTCGATTATTTTATTTTAATCTCTCAAAGACCCTTTTGTTTCATGATTTACTGTAGTAACTCGTATCATCTAATATTGGTTTCTGTATCGCTCATCATTACTTTACGAAGATTTGAAAATTTCTGGCTATGGGTTCACCTGCATACAACCTGTAAACTAAATCTTGAGGTGGCATTATTTTCCGTGCCTTTTACCACAAAAATGTATTTCAAAATTTTCTCTCTCCTACCTATTCATAATTTATATAATATAATTATATTATAAGACATCATATTTATAAGAAGCAAACGTCTGTCGACCCCCTATTTATCTCAGAAACGGCTTGACAAAAAGATCTGAAACAAACTGCATTGTGTTTCTACGATGTTGAAACCCCCAGTAAAACTATTCTCGTTTCTGTAAAGGCCCGGGTTCGAACCCAGGAGCACAAAATACGTTTTTATTAAGAGATGAACGTAAAATACGCTTTCGTGACTTGCAGAGGTCCTTCTTTCTTATCAAATTAAATTAGAAACAATGCTCCTACGAAATTGAGGTAAGTGTCACAGGAAAAGAAAATGATCATAAATTGCTATTTTAGTTGTAAAAAATTCTTAGAATTTCGAAATTGCGAGAACTTTGATAAAATAGACGGAGTATTCGTAAAATTCTTCGGAAATATACAAATGCTCAACCTTGATTTGCCGAAAATCGACAATTTACGAGAAAGATTCATATAAAAGAACACTCTGATGTTCAGTTAGTATACTTTTCCATAAAAAATGTACGTAATGTACGTTTTCGTTATATGCAGAGGTTGTTTCTTTTACAGAATGAAGTTAGAAACAATGGTCCTACGAAATTGAGGCAAGTGTCACTAGAAAGGAAAATGTTTATAGAATCTTATTTTAGTCAGAAATAATGATATAGATCCGAAATGTTCCTTTGACGACCAAATCAATTGTTGAACATTGATTTCATTATTATATATCCAATATTAATTAATTAATCCCATTAAATTTCCCATATAATCACGGGGATAAATAGTTCTTATAATTTTTATAAAAAAATTATTCACCTCAAAAATGCATGGTGATCATTTAATGAATGTTTGTGGTTAAGAAGATCTAATATTTTATTCATATAAATCTCATATCCTATGCATAAATCACATATCGTATAAATTTCTTTACTTCAACAACCCTTCATGCTTTACAATAGCCTCATTCTATATCCCAGTAAATCTCGACCATGAAAACAGAATACAGAAATTCAAAGCGTTTGCATGGATTCAAAAGGTACTCTTTCACACCCTCATAAATATCTGTGATATATTTTCCACACAGTTATCCTCAACTACAGGATTACAAATTGGGGCCTTCTGATTATGAAAAATTGCAACCAACTAAATGGAAATATTTCATAAAAACAGTGTTTAACATGACATTAGGCAATCACCTTGTTTTTGAGGATAGAAAATCGCTCGTAAAAAATGCTGGTATTTACCGAAGTTTAGTACGAGAAGTTTCTTCATTCGCACTCTACTAAATGATCCTATGAGAATAAGAGGGATATATTCACAGCCTTTTTACAGGGATAATTTTCCTTCCTTTTCCAACTTTCTTTGAAACCACTACGTACGAGTATGCTGTCTCTCCTCCTTTTGCTGTACATACTCGTCATTCAATTCGTTCCAACTAATTTCAGTTTAAAAACATATTTAACAGGAAATCATTTTGATATTTAATAAGGTGGCTAAAGTACATTTCAGTCCAGAGCTGTAGTATGTGAGAGGTAGCAGGGGCATATGCCCACGACGCAAACTCTTATGGGGGCATACAACCGAAATTATAATGTATTAAAATCAAACGTGCATATGATTTTCCTAACTTGGGTACATTCGTGAATGTCAATAAAAAATTGCTGATTTAAAACTAAAGAACTATATTTAATATTTCTAGTAAAGCATACCTACATAAAAATTAAGAAAACCAACATGAGTTTCACGAAAAACTCGAAATATAAACACTTTTAAGTGTAAAAATAAAGGAATTCCAGAATAACTAAGGGAATACGTCTAAGAAAATCAGTCTTCCATTATAAGGCTTTTAAACTGCAAGCTTATGTTATATTACGTAGCTTCGGGGCGCAATAGGACGATAAGGACCCATCGGCCCAGGGAAATCACAAACTGATCAATTCGGCTGTTTCTGTCTGTAGTCATTTTCACCTGCTTGGTATGTCATCGCGTTTATCCCTGACTACATGATAACTACCCTTTCTTTTACTTTGGTTTCACGATCTTCTACATCTCCGTTCATTATTTCGTTTTTAGGGAAGGGTTCACATTAAAACTCGAAATCCTGAACATGTTCAGTTCTCTCAGATCACAATGAATGATCCAGTTGCAGTCATTCGACTCATCCGAAGACGGCGGCCTTTTCTTGTTAAATTTAAGCTAAGAAACATTCTGTCTATAACTAAAGATAAACCAGTTTAACAATTTGATAAGAACAATTTTTGCTGCACGTTTAAGGATTCATCAATCTCTCCAAGTTCATCAATTTCACAATACGATGTATGAACGATTTATAATTAAAAATCGGATAGTGAATCAGCTCGCTTACGGTAAGTACTATTACTCATAAATATTAACAAGGAAACAAAAGTGTTCTTTTCTTCATGAAACGGCGACAAAATTTATCCTCAGGCTCTTAATACTTTATTATATACAAAAACTGCGGAATCTCAAACTCACTCTCAGAATACCGTGTTTTAAAATAAACGATTTACTGGATTCTATGTTACAAAATTCGAATCTTTCTACGATTACATTTTTTATACAAGTATATGAAATATTTAAATATAAAAATATGCATAAAAAAGGAAGTACATTGGAATATATTGGGATAAATTGAATTTTAATGCAAGGTGAAAGAAAACTGATACACTGCATCAGTTAGAAACTAATCAAATAATATAGGTTGCCAATTAGAATATAATAGTATAACAAGGATTTATTTTTTCATTAGGAAAACCAGGGAAGCCAGGAAGACCGGGAACACCAGGAAAGCCGGGTACACCAGGAACTCCAGGAAAACCAGGTAGACCGGGAACACCTGGCTATCCTGGCGGTCCAGGAGGCCCAGGAGGGCCAGGAAGCCCAAGCAAACCGGGAAAACCAGGATATCCCGGAAGTGGTGGAGCAGGAGGACCAGGTGGATATCCAGGGCAACCAGGACAACCAGGAGGACCGGGAGGATATCCAGGACAACCAGGAGAACCAGGATACCCAGGAGGGTCGGGAGGGCCAGGAGGACCAGGAGGACCAGGAAAACCTGGAAGTCCAGGATATCCAGGAGGACCGGGTGGCACTGGAGGGCCGGGAGGTTATCCAGGACAACCAGGAGAACCAGGATACCCAGGAGGNCCTGGAGGACCTGGAGGAGCAGGACAGCCAGGACAACCAGGCTACCCTGGTGGACCCGGAGGACCTGGAGGAGCAGGACAGCCTGGACAACCAGGCTATCCTAGTGGCCCTGGAGGACCTGGAGGAGCAGGACAGCCAGGACAACCAGGCTACCCTGGTGGACCCGGAGGACCTGGAGGAGCAGGACAGCCTGGACAACCAGGCTATCCTAGTGGCCCTGGAGGACCTGGAGGAGCAGGACAGCCAGGACAACCAGGCTACCCTGGTGGACCCGGAGGACCTGGAGGAGCAGGACAGCCTGGACAACCAGGCTATCCTAGTGGCCCTGGAGGACCTGGAGGAGCAGGACAGCCAGGACAACCAGGCTACCCTGGTGGACCCGGAGGACCTGGAGGAGCAGGACAGCCTGGACAACCAGGCTATCCTAGTGGCCCTGGAGGACCTGGAGGAGCAGGACAGCCAGGACAACCAGGCTACCCTGGTGGACCCGGAGGACCTGGAGGAGCAGGACAGCCTGGACAACCAGGCTATCCTAGTGGCCCTGGAGGACCTGGAGGAGCAGGACAGCCAGGACAACCAGGCTACCCTGGTGGACCCGGAGGACCTGGAGGAGCAGGACAGCCTGGACAACCAGGCTATCCTAGTGGCCCTGGAGGACCTGGAGGAGCAGGACAGCCAGGACAACCAGGCTACCCTGGTGGACCCGGAGGACCTGGAGGAGCAGGACAGCCTGGACAACCAGGCTATCCTAGTGGCCCTGGAGGACCTGGAGGAGCAGGACAGCCAGGACAACCAGGCTACCCTGGTGGACCCGGAGGACCTGGAGGAGCAGGACAGCCTGGACAACCAGGCTATCCTAGTGGCCCTGGAGGACCTGGAGGAGCAGGACAGCCAGGACAACCAGGCTACCCTGGTGGACCCGGAGGACCTGGAGGAGCAGGACAGCCTGGACAACCAGGCTATCCTAGTGGCCCTGGAGGACCTGGAGGAGCAGGACAGCCAGGACAACCAGGCTACCCTGGTGGACCCGGAGGACCTGGAGGAGCAGGACAGCCTGGACAACCAGGCTATCCTAGTGGCCCTGGAGGACCTGGAGGAGCAGGACAGCCAGGACAACCAGGCTACCCTGGTGGACCCGGAGGACCTGGAGGAGCAGGACAGCCTGGACAACCAGGCTATCCTAGTGGCCCTGGAGGACCTGGAGGAGCAGGACAGCCAGGACAACCAGGCTACCCTGGTGGACCCGGAGGACCTGGAGGAGCAGGACAGCCTGGACAACCAGGCTATCCTAGTGGCCCTGGAGGACCTGGAGGAGCAGGACAGCCAGGACAACCAGGCTACCCTGGTGGACCCGGAGGACCTGGAGGAGCAGGACAGCCTGGACAACCAGGCTATCCTAGTGGCCCTGGAGGACCTGGAGGAGCAGGACAGCCAGGACAACCAGGCTACCCTGGTGGACCCGGAGGACCTGGAGGAGCAGGACAGCCTGGACAACCAGGCTATCCTAGTGGCCCTGGAGGACCTGGAGGAGCAGGACAGCCAGGACAACCAGGCTACCCTGGTGGACCCGGAGGACCTGGAGGAGCAGGACAGCCTGGACAACCAGGCTATCCTAGTGGCCCTGGAGGACCTGGAGGAGCAGGACAGCCAGGACAACCAGGCTACCCTGGTGGACCCGGAGGACCTGGAGGAGCAGGACAGCCTGGACAACCAGGCTATCCTAGTGGCCCTGGAGGACCTGGAGGAGCAGGACAGCCAGGACAACCAGGCTACCCTGGTGGACCCGGAGGACCTGGAGGAGCAGGACAGCCTGGACAACCAGGCTATCCTAGTGGCCCTGGAGGACCTGGAGGAGCAGGACAGCCAGGACAACCAGGCTACCCTGGTGGACCCGGAGGACCTGGAGGAGCAGGACAGCCTGGACAACCAGGCTATCCTAGTGGCCCTGGAGGACCTGGAGGAGCAGGACAGCCAGGACAACCAGGCTACCCTGGTGGACCCGGAGGACCTGGAGGAGCAGGACAGCCTGGACAACCAGGCTATCCTAGTGGCCCTGGAGGACCTGGAGGAGCAGGACAGCCAGGACAACCAGGCTACCCTGGTGGACCCGGAGGACCTGGAGGAGCAGGACAGCCTGGACAACCAGGCTATCCTAGTGGCCCTGGAGGACCTGGAGGAGCAGGACAGCCAGGACAACCAGGCTACCCTGGTGGACCCGGAGGACCTGGAGGAGCAGGACAGCCTGGACAACCAGGCTATCCTAGTGGCCCTGGAGGACCTGGAGGAGCAGGACAGCCAGGACAACCAGGCTACCCTGGTGGACCCGGAGGACCTGGAGGAGCAGGACAGCCTGGACAACCAGGCTATCCTAGTGGCCCTGGAGGACCTGGAGGAGCAGGACAGCCAGGACAACCAGGCTACCCTGGTGGACCCGGAGGACCTGGAGGAGCAGGACAGCCTGGACAACCAGGCTATCCTAGTGGCCCTGGAGGACCTGGAGGAGCAGGACAGCCAGGACAACCAGGCTACCCTGGTGGACCCGGAGGACCTGGAGGAGCAGGACAGCCTGGACAACCAGGCTATCCTAGTGGCCCTGGAGGACCTGGAGGAGCAGGACAGCCAGGACAACCAGGCTACCCTGGTGGACCCGGAGGACCTGGAGGAGCAGGACAGCCTGGACAACCAGGCTATCCTAGTGGCCCTGGAGGACCTGGAGGAGCAGGACAGCCAGGACAACCAGGCTACCCTGGTGGACCCGGAGGACCTGGAGGAGCAGGACAGCCTGGACAACCAGGCTATCCTAGTGGCCCTGGAGGACCTGGAGGAGCAGGACAGCCAGGACAACCAGGCTACCCTGGTGGACCCGGAGGACCTGGAGGAGCAGGACAGCCTGGACAACCAGGCTATCCTAGTGGCCCTGGAGGACCTGGAGGAGCAGGACAGCCAGGACAACCAGGCTACCCTGGTGGACCCGGAGGACCTGGAGGAGCAGGACAGCCTGGACAACCAGGCTATCCTAGTGGCCCTGGAGGACCTGGAGGAGCAGGACAGCCAGGACAACCAGGCTACCCTGGTGGACCCGGAGGACCTGGAGGAGCAGGACAGCCTGGACAACCAGGCTATCCTAGTGGCCCTGGAGGACCTGGAGGAGCAGGACAGCCAGGACAACCAGGCTACCCTGGTGGACCCGGAGGACCTGGAGGAGCAGGACAGCCTGGACAACCAGGCTATCCTAGTGGCCCTGGAGGACCTGGAGGAGCAGGACAGCCAGGACAACCAGGCTACCCTGGTGGACCCGGAGGACCTGGAGGAGCAGGACAGCCTGGACAACCAGGCTATCCTAGTGGCCCTGGAGGACCTGGAGGAGCAGGACAGCCAGGACAACCAGGCTACCCTGGTGGACCCGGAGGACCTGGAGGAGCAGGACAGCCTGGACAACCAGGCTATCCTAGTGGCCCTGGAGGACCTGGAGGAGCAGGACAGCCAGGACAACCAGGCTACCCTGGTGGACCCGGAGGACCTGGAGGAGCAGGACAGCCTGGACAACCAGGCTATCCTAGTGGCCCTGGAGGACCTGGAGGAGCAGGACAGCCAGGACAACCAGGCTACCCTGGTGGACCCGGAGGACCTGGAGGAGCAGGACAGCCTGGACAACCAGGCTATCCTAGTGGCCCTGGAGGACCTGGAGGAGCAGGACAGCCAGGACAACCAGGCTACCCTGGTGGACCCGGAGGACCTGGAGGAGCAGGACAGCCTGGACAACCAGGCTATCCTAGTGGCCCTGGAGGACCTGGAGGAGCAGGACAGCCAGGACAACCAGGCTACCCTGGTGGACCCGGAGGACCTGGAGGAGCAGGACAGCCTGGACAACCAGGCTATCCTAGTGGCCCTGGAGGACCTGGAGGAGCAGGACAGCCAGGACAACCAGGCTACCCTGGTGGACCCGGAGGACCTGGAGGAGCAGGACAGCCTGGACAACCAGGCTATCCTAGTGGCCCTGGAGGACCTGGAGGAGCAGGACAGCCAGGACAACCAGGCTACCCTGGTGGACCCGGAGGACCTGGAGGAGCAGGACAGCCTGGACAACCAGGCTATCCTAGTGGCCCTGGAGGACCTGGAGGAGCAGGACAGCCAGGACAACCAGGCTACCCTGGTGGACCCGGAGGACCTGGAGGAGCAGGACAGCCTGGACAACCAGGCTATCCTAGTGGCCCTGGAGGACCTGGAGGAGCAGGACAGCCAGGACAACCAGGCTACCCTGGTGGACCCGGAGGACCTGGAGGAGCAGGACAGCCTGGACAACCAGGCTATCCTAGTGGCCCTGGAGGACCTGGAGGAGCAGGACAGCCAGGACAACCAGGCTACCCTGGTGGACCCGGAGGACCTGGAGGAGCAGGACAGCCTGGACAACCAGGCTATCCTAGTGGCCCTGGAGGACCTGGAGGAGCAGGACAGCCAGGACAACCAGGCTACCCTGGTGGACCCGGAGGACCTGGAGGAGCAGGACAGCCTGGACAACCAGGCTATCCTAGTGGCCCTGGAGGACCTGGAGGAGCAGGACAGCCAGGACAACCAGGCTACCCTGGTGGACCCGGAGGACCTGGAGGAGCAGGACAGCCTGGACAACCAGGCTATCCTAGTGGCCCTGGAGGACCTGGAGGAGCAGGACAGCCAGGACAACCAGGCTACCCTGGTGGACCCGGAGGACCTGGAGGAGCAGGACAGCCTGGACAACCAGGCTATCCTAGTGGCCCTGGAGGACCTGGAGGAGCAGGACAGCCAGGACAACCAGGCTACCCTGGTGGACCCGGAGGACCAGGAGGACCTGGAGGAGCAGGACAACCTGGACAACCAGGCTACCCTGGTGGACCCGGAGGAAGTGGCGGTGCAGGACAGCCAGGACAACCAGGGCAACCAGGATATCCAGGTGGCCCTGGGGGATCAGGAGGTCCTGGAACACCTGGTCAACCAGGACAGCCGGGGCAGCCTGGACAACCAGGATACCCTGGTGGACCGGGAGGACCTGGAGGAGCTGGACAGCCTGAACAGCCAGGGCAACCTGGCTACCCTGGTGGACCCGGAGGGCCGGGAGGACCTGGAGGAGCAGGACAACCTGGACAACCAGGCTATCCTAGTGGTCCTGGAGGACCTGGAGGAGCAGGACAGCCAGGACAACCAGGCTACCCTGGTGGACCCGGAGGACCTGGAGGAGCAGGACAGCCAGGACAACCAGGCTACCCCGGTGGACCCGGAGGACCAGGAGGACCTGGGGGAGCTGGACAGCCAGGTTATCCTGGTGGCCCCGGAGGATCAGGTGGACCTGGGCAGCCTGTTGGGCCTCCAGATTCTGGATCACAAGTTACAGAAGCTCCTAGTGGCGGTGGTTTTTACCCTCAGCCAATTCCAACTGGACCTCCATCTACGCAAATCGTTATCATTCCATACCCTCTACCAGTTGGACCAAGTCCGGGTGCTTGCCCCTGTTATTTAGTTTCTCCTTCAGGACAAGGTCAGCGTCCTCAATCTCCTGGATCCTCACCCTCTCCCGGATATCCCTCATACCCACCGGCAACGCAAAGTCCTGGTTCAACTCCAGGGGGTTACCCTGTCAGCCAGCCTCAACTCCCAGCTGGTGCAGTCATTGGTTTTATACCTGTCATCTTCTTCCCCTATTGTCCCCAAAACAATACCACCAGTGATCCGTCGGTAATTCAACCGCTATTCCCCGGTTCTTACCCTGTCGGCTATCCCTGCTCATTGTGTGGAAGGAATGGTCGCAGTGATGATGGCAAAGGATCAGTTAGGGCCCTACCGGCAGAAAGTTTCAGACAAATATTAAGACAAGCTAACCTTGGACAGGTATATTCTCCAGATCGTGTGTCAGTGAGCAATTTTGGACGCAGAGCGGTTAAAAGGCTTGTTCGAAGGGGTAGAGCGGATTCCGAGGAGTCCACGACTCATGCCCCTGCATCCTGATCTCGCACATTGGTGATGCAAGCTTTAAATTGTCTTCCATGAAATTGAAGATACATGTGGGGTGCTAAAATTGTCATAACTTGCCAGAAATATGAACTATCAGGAAAAATATATTTTTTTGATGGACATTTTTTATTTCGGTGACCTGCTCTAATTTATTTGAGCATCGTGAGCACAAAGTCATTGAGACACGTATATTAAACGAGACGGTACGCATTCATATTTTTAGGTTCATTTGAATCATAAAGATACGTTATCATGCTATTTTAATATTTAAGGAGTGTTTCAGTGCATGAACTTAATATTTTTTTAATGTGTGTCAGTGAAATTTTTTGTCAATGTGTTATTCTCCCTATGTATATTATAAGTCAAAATTTTGTAGAAAATATCACCCTTTTTAAGAAGCAGATATTGCCTATAGCTCGCGCAAAATTAAACTACTAAGAAGATGTTTTGGAAAAATCTAAGAATAAAAATCTTAAACTTAACTATGTTTTATTTCGCCTTGTATTTTCCATTCTAGCTCTCACCTCTACACATTACAATGGCCTAGGAGGGAGTAAATTTCCATGAACGCATACATAGAAAGAAAACTATAGTCAGCTGCCTACCTCGTTTGATAGCACTAGGCTGCTTTTTTCCAATGCTTTAAGTGACGCTCAGACACATCTATGGTTTTAAGCTAGGTAAAAGTGATGGCAGGATAATGAGAAGTTCAGCAATGAGAGCTAATGGTAATGAAATCTACAATCGAGCGAGTTCAATTTGGATTACTAGGACTAGTACTAATTTAAAGTGAGGGAACGTTGTATGTTTCCTTCTCATAAATCCTAAAATATTTGGTGGATTCCGAAATCCCTCATATCTGGCTCTCTATGCCACTGAAAACACCTACCAAGTTCTCCCAGATCACTGAAAAACAAATCTCCCTTTCGGAGATAACGAAAAGAAAATCCAAGGTTTGCTGGATCTTCTTTGACAATTGCATCAATATATTACATACTATATTGCAATATATAATCTAGTTATCATAATTTATGTATTGTAAGCACTATACCAATTAACGAATTTATGACAGCGCTTTTGCATTTAGTAGTACTCGTGTTTCCTTATTTTTAAATAGCATCTGATGTATCAGTGGCCTTAGTTTTACCTTCAAAATAGGAATTTGAATAAAACTCCTTCTCGAAATACCCTCAAATCTGAGAATTCAAAGTAACAAGACATTCTAAATATTTACTTAAAACTAGAATACTAGGATGTTAATCACAAACATTGATGTGTGGCTTTTAAATTTATTTCTCTAACGTCATTCTCATGGGTAAGCCCCTAATTACCTCGGCATTAAAATGTAACTAATTTATGTTTAAGAGGCTTACAAGCATTGCTGTAGGGATTGTCACGTACACGGACTTAGATAAAAACCAATATTGAGCAGCGCATTAATTGCCGTAAGCAACGTTTCAGATAAATGATTCGGCAAGTTTTATAAATGCAAATTGTGTGCAGACACCTGAATTCGTTGGTGATAAATTACCAGACGTTGAGGTACTGGCAAATTCCCTACAGCAGCCATTGCCGTGAGGAAGGAAGGGAAGGATAATTTCACCTGCTTCCCTATGCGGTAGACTCCTATTAGCAGACCTTATTCAGAATTGCCAAACGACTAATCCCGGAGACTGTAATCTCCTTCCATGAGACTGAAGAAATTTCAAGTAACAAATCATGTCACTGGAGTTGAATTAACTGAAAATTGTTCCCTTATATACCAAACAGAAATTCTGCTGTAAATCCGGTAGACAAAACGGAATGCGAGACAAGCATCAGACCAAAAGTAAAAGGACATAAATCGAGTTGACCAAATCCTGGAGTTAAAAATTTTCGAAATAAAATGTATTATTCTAATATTATCACAAGCGCACTCAGAAGCCGACTTGATTGGGACATGAAGATTTACATAAACATACAAGATATCTAACTATTCGGTGTTTAAAATTAAAGCAGTTAAAAACTACTGTGCGTCGATTGACAAGATTTGAAATGACACATAGAATTATGACTCCTTGATAACAGTCGTTAAGCCGTCTCTTAAACTTCTTTAAAGGGGAAAGGCCTCTCTTGGTCTTCCTTGAATAGTCCACTCGACATTATGATCAAAATACCACAAAAACCAAAACAATTGTAAATTTCGAGATTAACTCCGTGGAAACTGTAAAGTCAGTTCACATATTATAAAAGAATTAGATAAAAATCTATATTGGCCATGTGAACTGTAACAAAAGCCTTTTATCTCTCACAGATTATCCTTGGAAATACACAGAGATAAAAAAATACGATCAAAAAGTTTCTCGATTCCTGGAAATCTGTCTATAACGGCCATGCAACAACTTTCATCCCCCGGAGAAACAATGTCGAAGGATGGAAAATAAAAGGAGAGAAAAATAGGCTTAACTCGTCCAATATATACAGGAAAAAGGTACGATCAAGCCCACAAAGAGAAGGGAAAACACTAAAGATAACAAGCATTTAATTCCGCTCATTTTGAAGCGTAGAACAACTTTCACCGAGCAGGGGCGTTCCCTCGGGAATGACTCAGGGAACACCGGGCGTTCCAAACGCCCAGGTAGGCAAACGGTAGAAAGGGAAAGAGATATTGGAATGAGCAAGAGATAGAGACAGGGAAAGGTGAGGAGGGATCTATATGGAGAGACAAGGCCGTGCGGAAGCAATTGTAAGTGATTCTCCTTTCTCTCTTTCTGATCTCTCCTTCCAACGATTTCTTCTTTCCCAATTTCAAATGAAAGAGGGCCTCCCTAAGTCATAATTCAATCGACACCTGTTGGTAATTTTAATCAATTCTATCCTTATCAAAAGGTTAAACACCAATCATAAGTAGGAGGGCCCCGAATAGCCAGGTGGGCTGTGGGTTCCCTTTGGTGAAAGTGGTCCAGGGTTAGATTCCCGACCTATAGGTATGTACAAAACGATCATCTGTCAAAGCGCTTTAAGAAATGCATACAATTTATACAATATCTTCTAATATGTTTGCATCACCATGGGGTATTCATCCCAACCTCTAGTGGTCTGTTTTACTAGTTTCTGCCATTATCAAGATACCAATCATTTGAACTAAGTACTTGTCCAGGAAGTAATCAGCCAGGAAACTTCTTAGACTCTTCAAACCTTAGGTTCTTAAGCCCCATTAACTTGGGTGCTTTCCGGCTGTGGATGTTTTTTCTCCTAAGATATTACTTTAGATTTTAACAACCACATTAACTATTTCTGCTTGCAATTTCATATTACTATATGAATTGTAAACTGAATATAATATTCATTAATACGATATTATTTTCTGACGACAGGTTAGATGGAAAAAGAGACTTTATAGCCTCAATATCTCCTTATTATAGACATTATGAGCCTGACTCCTCCACTATTTTCGAACAACAAATTTGGTGAGAGAATGAGTGAGCAAGATGTGTGATGTAGTTTTTATTTGCTTTCCCCACTGAGCCAGAATGATGCACGAGAAAAAGGTCTACGTACAGCAGAGTATAGAATGCTTTTAAGACATGTGAACCTGTATTCACAAGCAAAGGCCATTTTAAAGTATGATACATACCCTGAACATTACATCAAGTATAAAACGCTCCTATTTATTCCGCGTTTCATATACAAGATTCAGTATATAAGTTTCATATACAATTTACGTTGAAAGGAGGAAATTTACCCACATAAATAACCAAACCATATTTAAGTAGTCAATATCTTTTACAGAGTCAAACAACGATGGAATTGAATAAAAATTATTAAAATAGATTGTACTTGGTTTTAATTATTAATTAAAAACATATTCATTGATTTATAATGTATGCGTGGTCATGTGCCCGGTATCGCCCATTCTTGTTATGGACAGTTCTGGCGCATGTTCATGGAATTTAAGAAACATTGGTTCCATAAAGAAGCACATCTAATCTTTGCTGTCTCATCCTATTTAAAAAATACTTTAGATTCGGCTATTTGTACCTCGTGTTTGTATTCAGCAGTTTTTACCTCCTTCATCGCATCTGGATTCCCTGTATTTATTCTCAAACATCTACTTTTACATTAAAAAGCAGTAAATAGCCTCTTATGAAATAAAGAGCTCTACACTTCAGATTTCTAATTTGAAGATTACACAGGAATCGAGTTTAATCTCCAAATGAGAAAGATTCACAGACTGCAAACCAGTGCTTAAGTAAAGAATGAAGCAGCAAAAAGTGCTCCATTTCCTTCATATCTTATTAAAAAAGAGCTGGTATTAGAAATCCACGTAGATGCCGTCGAATGTTTACTATGGATACTCCAGTTTTGGGTTAAAAAAACATTTAATTAGAGATTCCAATGAAATACAAGTTACACCAAATTTTAACGTTTCAATATGCGATTAATCATATAATGCATACAAAATGATCGTATTTGTCCGGTATTTTATCACAGATAGATCGAAAAAATATACCCGTTTTTTCGCGCGTTTCAAAGGTTTGCTGTCTTTGAAATTTTATTTCTCAAAAAACAACAATTTAATCGGTATACAATTTCTGTCTAATATTGAAAAACTTATTGTTGGCTCAAATTTAAAGTTTCAGGTTATTTATATTATTTCATTTAGAAAAAAAATTCGATAGTAGTCATTTGACATTTTCAACATTTAACCAAACTATTCTGATTCGAGGAACCAAATCGTGCAGCTAAAGCCACTACATCTTCAATTTCATATCAAGTACGCATTCATAATGTTTGTACATAATATAGGGCTAGGCTCGAAGCACTTAGTAGTGGGTATGTTAAAACAGTTGCACTGATATCCTTCAGGCAATCATCGCATTCAAGTTTAACTTAGTCGTTAGAAATACCGCAGCTAATGAAATTTAAAGTAAAACCAAATTTATTCATAATCCCGTAATAAACAAATACAGATTTTCCATAAAGGACAGGTATCAGTTTACCAAACAACCATTTTTTGCTGTATTGTTTTTGTATAATGCATTCTAAAATACTGTAATATATAATGTAAAATCTATTGTATGCCTGATATTAACATAGGTAATTTAAGGTTATATCCTTATATATATATATTCTTTCTTCTGACGACTCCTTGCAATGTACCTTGTTTATGGACAATTAAAAAATTAAACTATACTATAGTATACCATCATAGACTTTGGTTTTATTTTAGATTTTTTCATAGCTTTCATCGGTGTACAGCCAAAACATATTGATTGCAGTAAGTAATACTTTTGATGACGAAATACAAAAAGAATTCAAAGTAAATATGTACATTAAAAATATGAGGATAAAATTTTCTGATAATTGGGTAATGCATAATGAGCAGAAATATTAACGAGCGTTTAATTTGAGGGTCCTGAAAATGGAATAGATAAGATCCTCAAATACTGCACCAATATTGATTAAATCCAGAAAAAAACTGTTGTTATCGTTTCTTTCGAACAAACCGGGTAAAAAACATAAGGTGACCATTAAAATATATGATATTTTTATNCGGGAGGGCCAGGAGGACCGGGAGGACCAGGTGTGCCAGGGCAACCGGGAAGTCCAGGATATCCAGGAGGACCGGGTGGCCCTGGAGGGCCGGGAGGTTATCCAGGACAACCAGGAGAACCAGGTTACCCAGGAGGGCCGGGAGGACCGGGAGGACCAGGTTTACCGGGGACACCGGGAAGTCCAGGATATCCAGGAGGTCCAGGTGGCCCAGGAGGACCGGGAGGATATCCCGGACAACCAGGAGAACCAGGATACCCAGGAGGGCCGGGAGGACCGGGTGGGCCAGGGGGACCCGGGCAACCAGGAAGGCCAGGGAAACCCGGTAAACCTGGAAAACCAGGAAAGCCCGGAAGACCAGGGTCACCAGGATACCCGGGTGGAGCAGGGGGGCCAGGAGGACCAGGTGGAGTTGGACAGCCAGGTAGTCCAGGATACCCAGGGCAGCCAGGTATTCCGGGAGCACCCGGTAGTCCAGGTGGACCAGGACAGCCAGGTGTACCTGGATATCCAGGGGGACCAGGCGGACCGGGAGGTCCCGGCGGTATTGGAGGCATACCTCTGGAGCCTGAAACCCCAGGTATGATTTGTTTTAAATTTTTTCTACTTAGGAAGTATCATTTTTATTTATTAATACATTTCTCTGCACATTAGAAACCTAATATTAAAATTATGGAGCAAGTGTCTGTAGCACAAAACATAAGAATAGTAAATCGCAAAATTCCTAGACCCAGATGCTTTTATCGGATCGCCTTCACGTGTTATTTGATTGAACTGTATTCTTGGCCATATATTATTTCTTTTGTAATCTGCCATTTCTTATGTAATCGAGTATTCTTTAATGCCCCTTTGAGATTAAGTCATTAAACTCAATCAGACCTATTTTGAGATATATATGGACGATGTATAAACTGGAATCCTCAGTTCAATATTTGTTCTATATTCTTCGATTATATACGCGATAAACAATTGCCATCAATATCCAAAATGCCCATTGCTCGTTACTTTAACAACCGTCATATTTCCTGTTGGAAAGGAATGAACTAGAAAAGACTAACTCGCTCAAGATTGTAAATGAAATCACTTTTTCATGTAAAATCTTTTGTTGTAAACTCAAGTGTTATATCAAAGTATGTGGATAGTAATTAAAGTTGTCTTCGTGATTAATAATTTTTCATTTATAGACGAAGTTATAAATGTATATGTAATTGCATAATTTACTGTAAACCTTTTAGTTTTCCCAAGCTCATTTATATCTTAGTGCAAGCGAAAATGTCTATTTATTCTTGTCTCCTTGTCGCTTATAATCTTGAATGAAATTTGTAATTATATATCGTGATATAAAGGATTATTTATTAGGTTGAGAGAAACTGTAGCTAATAAGCCAGAAATCCCAAAGATTATACATGGAAAATTGGGTAAATAAAATTCCATAGGTTATAACTATTAAATTAAGGGGTAATTTATT
>KZ308541.1:374797-419622 GCA_000376725.2 Ladona fulva
GTATATAAGTTTCATATACAATTTACGTTGAAAGGAGGAAATTTACCCACATAAATAACCAAACCATATTTAAGTAGTCAATATCTTTTACAGAGTCAAACAACGATGGAATTGAATAAAAATTATTAAAATAGATTGTACTTGGTTTTAATTATTAATTAAAAACATATTCATTGATTTATAATGTATGCGTGGTCATGTGCCCGGTATCGCCCATTCTTGTTATGGACAGTTCTGGCGCATGTTCATGGAATTTAAGAAACATTGGTTCCATAAAGAAGCACATCTAATCTTTGCTGTCTCATCCTATTTAAAAAATACTTTAGATTCGGCTATTTGTACCTCGTGTTTGTATTCAGCAGTTTTTACCTCCTTCATCGCATCTGGATTCCCTGTATTTATTCTCAAACATCTACTTTTACATTAAAAAGCAGTAAATAGCCTCTTATGAAATAAAGAGCTCTACACTTCAGATTTCTAATTTGAAGATTACACAGGAATCGAGTTTAATCTCCAAATGAGAAAGATTCACAGACTGCAAACCAGTGCTTAAGTAAAGAATGAAGCAGCAAAAAGTGCTCCATTTCCTTCATATCTTATTAAAAAAGAGCTGGTATTAGAAATCCACGTAGATGCCGTCGAATGTTTACTATGGATACTCCAGTTTTGGGTTAAAAAAACATTTAATTAGAGATTCCAATGAAATACAAGTTACACCAAATTTTAACGTTTCAATATGCGATTAATCATATAATGCATACAAAATGATCGTATTTGTCCGGTATTTTATCACAGATAGATCGAAAAAATATACCCGTTTTTTCGCGCGTTTCAAAGGTTTGCTGTCTTTGAAATTTTATTTCTCAAAAAACAACAATTTAATCGGTATACAATTTCTGTCTAATATTGAAAAACTTATTGTTGGCTCAAATTTAAAGTTTCAGGTTATTTATATTATTTCATTTAGAAAAAAAATTCGATAGTAGTCATTTGACATTTTCAACATTTAACCAAACTATTCTGATTCGAGGAACCAAATCGTGCAGCTAAAGCCACTACATCTTCAATTTCATATCAAGTACGCATTCATAATGTTTGTACATAATATAGGGCTAGGCTCGAAGCACTTAGTAGTGGGTATGTTAAAACAGTTGCACTGATATCCTTCAGGCAATCATCGCATTCAAGTTTAACTTAGTCGTTAGAAATACCGCAGCTAATGAAATTTAAAGTAAAACCAAATTTATTCATAATCCCGTAATAAACAAATACAGATTTTCCATAAAGGACAGGTATCAGTTTACCAAACAACCATTTTTTGCTGTATTGTTTTTGTATAATGCATTCTAAAATACTGTAATATATAATGTAAAATCTATTGTATGCCTGATATTAACATAGGTAATTTAAGGTTATATCCTTATATATATATTCTTTCTTCTGACGACTCCTTGCAATGTACCTTGTTTATGGACAATTAAAAAATTAAACTATACTATAGTATACCATCATAGACTTTGGTTTTATTTTAGATTTTTTCATAGCTTTCATCGGTGTACAGCCAAAACATATTGATTGCAGTAAGTAATACTTTTGATGACGAAATACAAAAAGAATTCAAAGTAAATATGTACATTAAAAATATGAGGATAAAATTTTCTGATAATTGGGTAATGCATAATGAGCAGAAATATTAACGAGCGTTTAATTTGAGGGTCCTGAAAATGGAATAGATAAGATCCTCAAATACTGCACCAATATTGATTAAATCCAGAAAAAAACTGTTGTTATCGTTTCTTTCGAACAAACCGGGTAAAAAACATAAGGTGACCATTAAAATATATGATATTTTTATTATAAATATTTATCGCAAAGAGATACCCCAAATTACATGCGCTACAAAAATTATAATATTATTAAAATTATTATATATTTATAAAATATTAATATCTCTTAAGAAAGTAAAAGATGTTCTGAGGAAGAACCAATAGAGAAAATTTCGGTAATAGAATCGACGGCGCTTTCGATGGGACATGATGTGTTACGGAGGATCTGTGAAAGATGGCACTCTCCTGCCCAAACAAGGGACATCAAATCGGGCAAGGCAAGGCAAGGAAAGGTGATTTAAATAGGCAACGTTCGTGACTCGGATACGCCAGAATTTAATGGTTCGTTCTCTTACATCAAGAATATGATCAACCCATCCCTAATTTAAACAGAGGATGGAGTGGGTCTTTTCTATTTGCAAAAGGAATGGATGTATTCTGAAATGTCGGTGATTATTTTATGATACTTCTCAAAATGATAGATGAGATTTCACATAGGAAGGAATTTCACTATAGAAAAAATTCCACAACTCTCTGTAGGTTGATGTGTTAAAAATTCCAAGTGAATTAATCACAAAAATCATGCAATCAAAGCAAGTATAACTTTGCTTTTGGATACAAAGCATGATCACTTGAGGACATCTCAGTGGTTTTCCTTTATAATAAAATTAGAAAAATCGTGCCCTTTGAGGTATTAAGAATATCGAACAAAAACATCGTCCTCCCTATCCTTTTAAGTGCTTAATTTATCTGTGTCTTAAAGTCATACTTCCTTTACTGAGTTCACCTCCTTTTTTAAATTCTACGTTACTGCAGAGAGCATGAAGCATCATAAGTAGAGATTTTCTGTTCTGAAAATTATTTTAAGATAAACAAGAAAGATAGAAATTAATATTAGGAATAGCTAATTCCCGTAACTGTTTCATCGTATGAACGAGGGAAACAGAAACACCCTTTTATCCACATTTCTCAAAGCTAATTAATAGTAGATTATTTTAAGTTAAATACATCCAGGGCTACTATCAGACAGTAAGCAAGCGAGGCATCCGCCTAAGGGACCTTCTGGCTATAAAGCCCCTTTTACCCAATATTAGTCTCGAATCAAATTCGACCATTTTATGGGGAGGCATTTGAAAAAATGAGGAATTTCATATACTTTAATATGGGTTCAATATTTATCAGATCAGCAAATAAATAATTCCAATCTCTGTCTCTGAAGGAAGGGAAATATCCTTAGTAGTTTACTTTCTTTTCATCGATATCATCGTAAGAAAATAATTCTATCTGAGTTACACTTTTCATTATAAATTAAAATTATTTATTTAAAGAGATCTTATCATAAAACGAGTCAAAATCAAGAATCAAAAAAACCTTATCTTAGCGATTCAAAGGTCATGTGCAAGAAAGTGTCCTTATTTGGATGAATATTTTGTGAAATTTGAGTAAGATTTACATCTTTTTGATTCCATTTATCAAGTATCGCTGTCTGAGATTCATTAAATCTCATATGCTACGTAATAATGCGATTTATGACACTAATTTCTTATTTCCATCATCCATAAGTTAATTCTAAGCCAAGGGAAACGATATATCGATTGAGGGATCGATCGATTGGTTTTACTGCATTTGACGCAGTTCGATAAGTTCTATGTCGACCTCAGTTGTTCCGGAGCGATATAATTAGCCGAGGCTCCACTGACGATATTTGCATGCCAATTTCACTCCTAGTGGTGAAAATGACGCCGTTAATTTCTCTCCCTTTCCAAATAATGCACTCACTCTGCCATTTCGCTTTGCTAATGCGTAATTTCCCCTACTACGAATACGTACTTCTCTGCCTGTAATCCATGTTATGCCCACTGCCTTTATCTATACTTTTAAATTTTGATTGATAGGAAAACAATCGAGAAATGATGGCATAATTCCTAAATGCAACGGATGATCCATAACGGTGAACTTCACATTTGCCCTTATAACTTTTGTGAGGCCGTTTTTCCTTTAAATCCTCTCCGACAGCTTTCTCGATAAAAGATGGGGAGCAGGGAACGTCACCCGGCCATAAAATTCAGCCCAAAACCAAATTTATCATCTTCATCACCAGCAATCATCAAAAATCATCAGCCGACTCCATAAAGGATGAAAATAACGCTTAAAAGGAAAAGGGGCATCTTTTTGATATCCATATTGCATTTATAATTGATTCCTGCTATATTATGTCGTATGTCATTTGGTACTATATTTCTAAAGTACGCCGTCAACTACATCGAAGAATCTATTGATTTTTGGAAGGTTTTTACGTTATTTGGTGAAATTTATCCATGCAGAACGCAAATAAGACATTATATTACTTAGATGAGATGGTCTCGGCCTTGACTTGGTGGTAAATCATTGTAAGCTATGAGAAAGAAACTTTAATATTAACAAACCACAACATTGTGGTTTGTTAATATTAAAGTTTCTTTCTCATAGATTATATTACTTGTTTATAATTTCATGTGCTTTTTAGTTTTCCTGCATTAAAACAATTTCACTTAGATACCTGTACCAATCGGTGAGGAAGTTAATTCACGCCATAATCAGCAGTATTGCGAAATATTTTCCGTTAATTATATGTATTTACTGGCCCTAGAAGAATATTTTCCTTTGTGCTCTTTACATACAATCAGTACGTACGGTATATTTCTAACGCCATTCTTTCGGGCGTATTCCTGCAATGGATTTTTTCCTATGTTTTTAGGAAGGAAGGTTATTCGAGTATTTAAGCATACTTAGTTTGATCCACTTAGAAGTTCCTTTCTGCATAACATCCGTAATCTCTATAGCTAGACCATAAAATGGCAATGGGATACGTATAGGGGGAGACTCTATTTCTAGTAGAGACTAATATAATTGAATTCTCACTTCACTAAAAATTCTCGAGTTTTCTGCCTGTTGCGTTCACCATCCTTGCCCCTTTCCTTCTAAAAGACCCTTATTCTCTCATTACTTTCCACTTCCTTAACCCGACCGTTTGCTTACCTAGGCGATTTGGATCCCGGAATTCCTCCAGCCATTCCCTTGGGAATACCCGAGCCCAGCGGAAGTTCTCTACGACAAAACGAGTGGAATTAAATTACTTGTTTTTTTTCTTTCTCTTTTATTCTGAATTAATCGGATCTTTTACTCCATCGCATTCTAGTTTGTTTTGGTTGTTGGAGTGTTTTTTCTTCTAAGCTTTAATAAGCCCACTAGGTGATTATTTTGACGATTTTTTTTCAGTGGAATTGCAAAACGGTAATGAGACCCGTAACAGCTGTTCCTCAGTCTACCCTCAGGTGACATTTTGTTTATTTGATACAAGGAAAAGATAACGTTATTCCAAGAAAAAAGATCGCCAATTCCGGAGTGAAAGGAGAAACTTAACGTATGCGTTAATTCCCATTTGAATGAATTACTGCGTACAAGTGGATGGTTACCTTAGGTTAGTTTTTTCTGAGAAACAGATATGCATCTAATAGTCGAATCGGTGCGGTATGAATTTCCAGCCGCGTGCAGCCAATGACAATCCGCAACGAACATCACTGTGATGCTTGAACGGCTGGCCCGAGGTATCCATAGGATCAAGTGACTACCAGATGGTGGATGATTCCCATTCAGGGAGTCCTTTATGGCCCTTTCCGTATATAAATTCCGTATAGAAGTACAGTACATACTCGTGCATAGGTCAATCTCGTGTATAGCTCAATGCCCCGAATATTAACTTCAAATTTCCGTTTTCACGCATCTTGTGAATAAGTCAAGCCTAGTTTCTTCCGTAAGTATTAAATACTGCAAAGCTGCTTCTAGTGGATTTTTAAATTTTAATTATAGCTTTAAAAAGTATTTTTTAAATAATAAATACTAAATAGTTATAATTTAACATTTTAACAATAAATTTGAGTTGTATAAGTTAACGATAATTTCATTTAAGTCAATATATAAGAAATTATATCAATGTTTTTGCGAGCCAAGCTTCGAAAACTATGAAGTTGGCCAAATTCGATCTCTCGATTTGCACTAGTATAATCGACATATTTCATTCTGAAGACCCATTAAAAACCTTAATTACATTTTATGCTGTATATTATTTCTAAAAAGGGCTATTCAACTATTCATTTTATGGTCATGTTAGACCACACCACACCCAGAGGTATGTATAGGGAATTAAAATTACCTTCAATTAAAAAATAAGTAAATATTATTTATTAAAATAAAAAAATGATTTTTCGAGTTAATATACGTGCCACACAAAAAGTCATCGTCTAAAAATGATTTGCGAAGTTTTTATTTCGAACCGGGTAGAACTTTCTGGATGACCCTCATACTTCTGTACCTTAATCGACCTTAAATTTTTTCATTGAAATTGTGTATTTAAAGGTCGATCTATACACCAGTATACGGCAATCCATTTTTAAATGAGTTGTATATTTTTCCAGCGATACATTTGCAGTTCATAATAAATATTCGAGTCAAAGCATATTTATCATGATAATTTCGCTATTGCTGCATACATTTTTATCACTATGACACTAAATTCAACAAACTTGACAGATTAAAAATAAGCACTTCGCAATAATCTGGTATTAATTTTTATTGCGTTCGAGTAATTCGTCAAATATTTTATTCCAAATTAATTTGGCAGTTTTACCCGTCCTTGCGATATGTACCGTTTTTACGATTACCTGACTACTTTCGCTAACTATCAGTTATCATTTCTTTTAAAGTCTGAGACACCATAACTTTTGTATCCTTTAAACTCTAGTGTATCTGGCGAGTTGTGGAAAACCATCAGAGTAAATAGAATAAAACTATTTTTTTAAATCAGCCAAAAAATGACGATTCCACTAAAAACAAAAATGAAAAATTCCACCAAATAGTTTGGGGGAAAAGTACTGTTCGTAGCTTTATTGTTATTATTTTTTTTATCCTTTGCCCTCAGCGTTGCCCACAACGTTTCACTGAAGCGTCCAACGACCAAAATCACTCACCACCAAAGCTCGGCGCCCCGGGAGATCGCCCAGCGCTCGGAATTTTATTTCTAAATCTTTCCTTTTCGTACATTATCCGTTGTTAGACAATTACTTAGCTCAATTTCAACAGTGTTTTGTATTAGGGGATGCCATAAAAACCATGAATGATGCCATGAATGCACCGATTTAGTTAGATAGTCATTCATACACCGGCAGTGGTGGCGAATTGGTAGTGAGAAATGGTCTTCCAACCCCCAAGTTCCCGGATTCGAGTGCCGACAATCGGATTGTTCAGTTTGCGTTTCCATCAGTAATAACGATGCCAAAAATCAAGGTAATTGGGATTTTCCTATGTCCATCAAAGAAACTAATATCCTTATTCATAATACAACGAAAAAGTGACTACAATTTACTACTTATGTTATTACCTGGACACGTAATATTCACTAGAGTAGGAGAACCACTTGGCTCTATGTGGTAATTAAGCTCTTACGTTCACGTATAGTTGTGTTTATTTGAGGTTAAATGCTCTATTCTGATCGACGCCGACGCAGTTGCCATCCAGGAGCCCTTAGCACATACCACTATTTGCTATCACATTCCAAGAATCCCTACACAAACTTTGCCCCTCTGAGTTCAACCTAGAGTCAGAAACGAAACATTCCTCACGGGGATCCCAAACCACAAAGTAGTATCCGAGCTGTGGTCTAACAAGCGAAAAAACCCCTATTCCCTACCGGACAGCCCCTTAGAGTCCTGATTGCTAATCCCTGTGTCTCTTGATCTCCTTTCGCAATTGTGTCAAGAGAATTTTCTTTGAAAGGCAATTTAAGATATACAGAAGGAACTCCTGATTTCCGCACTATTTAACCGTAGTTTGTTATTTCTAAAGGAACTCATTAAAGTCCACCGTTTCAATGTGGAGAAAAATGTGGCGTGTTTTATGGTATGCACTCAACCTCTACCAGGCATTACAGATTCCTTCTTAACTGAGTATCCACGAAATGTTAAAATAATGCATTCCTGTACTGATATAATGTATTTCTGTTGCATCAGTCTGAGTACTTCTCTTAAGAAACGAATTTTGTGAAAGACCAAAAGCGAGAATGAATTTTGAATGAATGACAACTTAATGCATATCCATTTTCTACATAGCAACGATATTCAGGTTTATATTCTATTAACGGACAATATTTCATATTCTTATTCACACACAGAATGATAGTTTATGTCAGGGATTCCTAAGCTTAAAGTTCCAGTGGGCCGCATTAACATTTGGAGAGGTTTCGGGGACCGCAGAAAACCTGATTTTTACCTACTGACATTTATAATTAACTGTCATTGATTAATATTTTTTTACTACACTATTACGTGCTAGTTTCACTGTTTTGCTAAATCTAATAAAAATACGTATTATGCAAATGGAAAAACGTATTTGAAAAGTTAAATAAGCTTTTGTTTTCTCGGAGGCTAGAGCCGCATAGAATTCATGGAGGGGATGTAGGCTGGGGAGACCTGGCTGTGTTAAGCTCATTCCCCTCAGAGATGCCAATTAACAATTGAAATGACGCTAGATTCAACCTAAAAAGTAGCTAAAATTCGGCAAAATTCAGATTAAAAAATCGGTAAAAATTAAGTACAAAATAAAATGGCTTAAATTTGCTTTAACTAAAATAGTACCAGATCCCTAATTTACACGAATGAAATGTATAATATGAAAATTGAGCCTTTGATCAACTGAATGTAATGCTACTTTAATTTTAAAATGCGTCAAACATAATATTTTTTGAGTACGTGAAGGAGGGTCGGCGTAACAGAATCTGATCATGAACTCCTCTCCATAGAGTGAAATAAATTGCTAAAATAGAAAAAAAGGTTACTAAAAAGAGGATATTTCTTGTGTTAGAGACAACATCACTAAATGGTAACTATTAGTTCACATCGCATATAGTATCCCGCATGACACGAGAGAAATGCAGTGAAAATTGTTTATGACGGAACTGGTACACAGCGGAAACCATTATGGAAAATTTTTACGGCACCATGCGTTTCCACTTAAGACAGATTTCACTGTAGAAGGCAATTTTTCGTAAGAATATTTTTGGAGCCAATTTCTCTCATCTCCGAGATTTGCATATCACTATAAAACATTTTTATATTACATATATTAATTCATTTCGGGATGAAACTCGTGAAATTTAAGAAACATTCATTGTATGAGTTCAGCTATTGAAATACTAAAGTGAATCTGTGTGCTGATAGTCACCATTTTATATAATTAATATAGGATATAACCACTATCACAGTTAAATAGATTGCAAATCGAAAAACGGAACCGCATAAACAACAGTTTCCAGTTCAGGTTCGAGAACTTTAATTTTCCGTTTTCGTTCCTGAGATATTAAGGCCTTTTAGTTTCTGTTTTTGGTACGAAGCCGTGGAAAAACCTGAACGTGCCAAATAAATCACAGGGGAAATTAACTACACGGAATTTTTTCTCGCTCTCAGCTGTCCCACGATCGTTACAAAATTAACGATAATATTGAAGTTCCTGTTGCGTATTCTATTCCATCGGGAGCGTCACATGTACTGTAAGGCGCGAGAGAAAACCCGATCATCCGCAGTTTCATGCGCAATTCTCACGAAGGTCAGTGTCTTCGTTCGTAGGATTAGTTGCGTTACTCTTTGCGCCACTGCTGACCTTTTCCTCGGATCGTAACATGCGAAGGCTCAAAGAGGGCAGCTCTGACAATGAGACTATCATCACAGAAAGATATTTATGCAAAAAGGTGATCGTTGCAGCAGATCAGAGGTCATCTAAGAAAATAAAGTATGTACGTCTTCTACCTTGGAATCCCATCCTTTGCAATCCTCGAACTCCATTTTCCGATAGAAATTAGAGACTAGGCAAGGGAATATTTTAATCTTTAATCTAAATTAATAACACTAAACGTGTTCCATGTTTGCCAAACGTGGAAGCGGTCTTTGTTTGGAAATGGGTCCTTTCACCGTATAAGCTTTATCCTAGTCGTTTACTTTCGCGTATCGTTCGCCGGAAAAAATGAATTTCTTAAGCTGCTAATCTAAAGTTAGGTATCCCCCGCCCAATTTTAAATTCGTGGGTGTAGTTCAAAGATAAATCACGTCCATCGTTTTTAAGCTTTCTTCCACGAAAGCTGTTATAATATATATGAATCACGGACTTAGAAACACCAGAATAATTTGCAAAAGGACAATTTTAAGCAGTATAAATCGGTACTATTTGCTTTCAAATTCAATTCATAAGATCATCAAGAAAATTAAGAATATATTCAGAAAATACAGTAGTTTTAACATGGAAGCCACCAAATGCAGCTAACGCATATGATTAAAATAGGTCTTCCTCTAGATTAAATAAAAAAGAAAAGAATAATCGAGGGGAGGTAAACGTTACTAGAATAAATAGGGGTACCTAACGAAGCTCCCGCATTGACTGACCTAGGTTCTAATTATGCACCTACAAATGACTACGATCGATTTAATTTGATAATACTTATAATCATACTTAGTTCATGAGAGTATTAAGTTAATTAACTCTTCAGATAAGAATTTGATATATTAGAAGGCTAAACTTAATTTCGATGATATTTTATCCGTATTTAATTTTTTTCATCTTTGGAACCCTTCCATTATATTTAAACTATGCATCGACAATGTCTGCAAAATCATCTTCTCGAAGGCCAGTGGGATCCCTAAGTTATAAAGAGGGAATGAGGATTACAAGAAGCGTGTCCAAAATTTCCGGTTATCTGGTATTTATCCCGGATTTCAAACACATAACTCGGTATCCCGGAATGAATTTTTGGGAGGCCTAAATGTCCCGGTTATTTGGAAATTCTCTACTTTAATTATTAATAACTGAGGCATTCTTTTACTATCTAACAGTTTGTTCATCGATAACCGTGATATGAGCGCTGAGGTGACTCATTTCATCATGTAAAGGGGAGATTTTAGTCTAAATATAGCCATGAAATGATTTCTTTGTACTTTTATGTAGGACGGATAAGCTGCATATGAGTATATATATATAGGGATATATCGCCTGACTCTGTGAATTTCATGTATATGAGTAGTTTAGTGTAACTGCCTTCTCCGAACAGCATACACAAGAGGAAAATAACAAACTACAATATAGTTAGATTAGACAGATGCCGGACTTGGAGCTAGAACATTCACTCAATATAAATAATGTTCTAACAATAAAAAGGCATTAATTACGCATTTTACATCCGCGCTGAGGAGGAAATGAAAGCAACAAGCTCATTACAAGTATTTTAATGACTTAACATGAATTTTGTCCCAAATATGTTCCGGTTGTCCCGGAATTTTCGTCCTCAAATTAATAAATTTAATTATTAAATTTATTAATTTGAGTTTACTCTAATTACAAGGTAAGACGGGAAGTGAGGCTACTTCTTCAGCACTACTCGCATCTCAGCAACTCACTCACTCTTAAGTTTCACTTCGAAAAGATTTCCTAATTATTCCACATTATAAACTCTGGAAAATATAGCCCTTCATTTTATTGAGCATCTTTTAACTGAAACCATAAAGAATGATTCTAATTACATAAAAAGTGTTCCTTGACAGTTATGCAGTAAAGGAATTTCGTGGAATAAGCTATATTTTCAACTTTTCCTTATGTTCCTTATTCCTTTAATTAATGTAAACAGAATGCTTCGAAGCAGAATAAATAGGAGAGTGTTAATATCGATGTGTGAAGGCGTGACTTTGTGGAAAGCCATAAACTCTTTCCTTTATATCTCCTCCCACTACCCCTCTCCACCCCCTCTTCCCAGACCCCTCCTTCACAACCTTTCCAGAGATATATAAACCACCGAATAATTCTTGTTGTTAATACCTGATGATGCTTCCACGGAAGTGAAACCGGTCGTATTAATAAATCTTGTGGAAAATACTAAGTTTTTTTAGCTTAATTATAGGAGAGTGATAAATTAACGGATACCATTCTCGAGATCTGAATCAGTTTGATCAGTTCAAAGACCATAAATGAATTATCAAAGTTGAAGAGGAAAAGGTTACTAGAATAATAACCGTGCTTTCTGAATGCCTCTTATATACTAATTGGGTATGCTCGCGCAGAATGTCTCATCATCATGCCAGAATTGAGTAAAATTTTGAATGATGGAAACATTTAAAAACTATCATTCGGTCAAAGTAATACAAACCTCACAGGATAGTCGCTGTACTTAATTTGATTAATTATTATTACTTGTAAATTATTCTCTTCTAAAGATCTTTCATAAGAGACCTAAGGGACTTCCTTCTCTTAGGAGTCCTATATTTAAATATTTTGGTAATTGTGCAAGAAAAAAAATTTTGTGGATCTGAGAAAATATACGAAGAATATATATTAAGAGCAGAAAATATTTTCCATTAAATATCCCTATAACTTCAACTATATTTTTTGGCAATCCTCATTCTGCAGGGAATTGATACATTTCATTATTTTAATTAATTCATCTTGATAATTAAACAAGTTCGTGGATAAGTCAAACTCCAATATACGCAGCCAATAAAAACACTGTCTACTTGTAATTCGTTGGCCTTAACAATCCGTCACCGTGTCATTATGAAAACTTAATATATTACCCATTCGAATAAGAAATATTAGAGGAAATGAAATCCTTTTTGCACTAAACCCCTGTTTATTTCGTTAGCTAAGGCCTTTACTATTCAGGTTCTTATAGTAAGAAGTGTGGGTTAATTTAAGTAACTGGACGCACAAACTTTTTGCGTACCAATACTTTACCATTTATTAAAAATTATCGTTTGGCATGACAGTTTCTCATCGCACAATTATGTCATAAGAAAGGGTAAATACCATTCGAGTATTATTAATTAAGAAAAAACCTAGGAAGGAAATACTACGTTAAAAAATCGGAAGTATTTAAACTGGAATAATATAGTAGAAAGTATATCCTATTTAGCAACAATCACTAACATTTGGAAACTAAATTCACAAATCAGACCATTTGTAAATTTAGAGAATCACTAGATTTTCACGTGTGTGGTTTGGAATCGATCCCCTCATTCCTTCCCTATATTTCTCTCTACCGCCAACCTGCAAGTCGTTAATAACGTTCAAAATCTCTCTGCCGATGAAATTTATGAAAAAATCTCTTTCGCCGGAATCATACGTATCTATTATGGAGAAAGAAGATGAAGGGTATTCTAAAATATCTATGTAAACTTCCTTCGAAGGTTCGTTCCGAGCAAATAGTGCCCAATGATATCTTCTCTTATCCTCTAGTAAACAAAGCCCATAGATTAGTTGGGTTAGTTACATAGGTGGGTAGCTTTTCTCATTTCGTCCTCTGGATTAATTTCCCTATGTTCGGCAAGCTTACCCTTAAATCATAGAATTAATATTCTTTAATTTAATTCCAATGGGTACCTCTCGTTCTATAGCAAGATATGATTAAGGGAATTAACGGAGTGGTCTTACATAGGTACATGAGTAGGAGCAATTTTGAGACGCAATTTTTCTCAGATAAAAGCACTGATAAGTAAAGTGATGGTCCTGATTTTACTCTACTCACATTAACTTTAAATTATAGTTGAGCATCCGTCTTAAATTGTAAAGTACGAATATTATTACCGCATATTTGTGAATGAGAGAAAATGTTAAATTTTCAATGCAAAATTGATATTTCAGGTTGTGTTTTAAATATTGCAACCCGCCTCTTTTCTGGTGGTACTAATAAGATATCATTACCAGAAACATCATTATCATATTTTGTACCCGTAAACCATATTCAGTGACTACATAAAGCAGCGGAACTGTATTTCAAATTTCGTTTAAATCTTGTATTTGCCGAACAATTGTTCAAAATTCTAATCACATAGTTTTCTTTCTTCTTATCAACTATTGAGAATTTTACGTAATTAGCTCGGGATTCACTAACTGTGGTGATATAGAAAATAGCATCTTGCAATTAATCGAGGTTGATTCGCAAAGTTGCTTGTGATCGCGAATTAATGAATTCAAATTTCCTTCAAATTATTTTCAATTCCATAGGAAAAGTTTGCATTGAATTATTCTACCTAACCATTAATTTATTTGTGTGAATAATTGACAACGAAATTTAACTTAAGATGTTGTACGATTTATCGTTCGCCTGAGTGGAAAATCATTTTACGATAATTCACAATGTGGTAGAGTAGGTACATAATCAACACCTAGCGTTTCACGCCGCAGAAAATCTGGAATATATGATTGTAAAACTGTCCACATGGTTTTTGCATCACATTTGGTAGATTTTTAGATACTTTCCTAACTTTATGTAGTAAATTTTGATTAGGGATCGACGAAGCTGTGCTCATGTTTAATCTAAATTCTATCTTTATTTACAACTTACACTTAATTTTTGTAAAGAATAAAAATATGTAGCTCTTCCCCCTGAGCACGAAATAATTTACTAAGCGACAAAGCTTTCGACACTTAATAAAATATCTCGTACTACGGATCAAAGTTGCATCTTTTCATTTTTTACCTTATGGAGACCTGCCATAAACTTATGCCAGAAGGAATTGATAGTATCTACCTAATTTAAAACATTTACTTTATTATATAATCACAAAAATTCGTTTTAAATTTGGGTTTAGCTAAAATAACTTTATTATTTATAACGCTCTCACTCCAATATATTATATAATATAAGCTATTGTAATTGTTTTGTTATTATATTGTTAGATATTATTTTGTTAGAGTGCGTCTGTTTGCCCATCACACCCAGTAAAGGTAAACTGAGAGTCGATAAAAACTGCGAAATCCTGAAATGGTGAATGGATTGAAGGAATGAATGACAACTCTTTATCAAGACGAGACTGGGCACAAGTGAGCATCTCATTTGCCAATGCATATTTTATTTTCTAAAATTTAGATTTAAAAAAGTAAAACGTGAAGAGGAATGTGACATTATATTTGACATCATATTATCAGAAGGCTGAAACTAGAGTTTAACCACAAAATATAAAAAAGTTGTAATTCTCTGAGGAATTATTTCGACGCGACTGGTTTTGCGTCCGAGGAAGGTTCTTCAGGTAACAATAAAGCTTATAAAAGTGTATAAATGTTTCTGTTACATGAAGATGCTTCCACAGAAGCGGAACCAATCAGGTTGAAATAAAGCTTGCGGAAAACTGCAAAGCTTTTATCTTTCATTCTATGGCTTTCCATTATGTCACGCCTTCTCTTATTGATTTCAAGCGTTTAAGCGTTGTGGATATCGAAAATGAAGCAGATAATTACTTTCGATTCTATCTTTCGCGCCGCTTAAGACGTGCGAAAAAACCAGGATAAACGGAAGCGAATCAATCGAGCCACATCTTCTACGTTCCGGGCGGATGCTCTAAGCCAATTAAGCTATCATTTAGTCTCAATGTCTTTAGGGAACCTAGACATGCAAATAAAGTGTCAAGCTAGTAATCGCCATCCTAATCGTAAATCCGTGGGCGTCTAATGGAATTTCCATTCGTAATTAAATACAAAAAACTGCTAAATGAATGGGACGTTTTAAGTAGCCAAGCGGTAATAAATGTTATCAATGTTTTGTTGAGAAATAAGTGATTGAACACGATATAGGTATTTAATTTGGGTCATTAAAGAAACTGTGATTGACTACTTAGATAAAAAAAGGATTTTTATTTCCTTTATCTATATCCAATTATGTACACGAAGGTGTGAAAATTTTTACGGAGCGTAACGTAAAAGTATTGTTATTATGTAACGCCATTTGATAATCTCTTCGAATAATATTACACACCGTTTCCTTTTGTTTGTCGAAATATTTGTTGATTACATTTATAAAGAGGAGAGCATAAGTGTGTGTGCCCTTCGTTGCGTAAACTTTTCCTGAGTGAAATCAGAGATTTTGAAAATATTCAAAACATTTCCTCTGTTTTTTCCGCTCAGTTGGCGTATTAATACACCTTGAAATCTGCATCTACATAAATACAGTGCAAACAGTCTTTCGGCGTGTGGCAGGGGGTGTAAAAACCAAGCGTTCCAGTTACCTCTGTAACTTATTGTTGTCCCTTTTCGTTCGTAGAAAAAATGAGTTCACAAAATGACTTCTTCTCACAACTATTTCTCTTATTTTACGCTCATTATCGGATCCGTCGAAGTGTCAGGGAGGTCCTATAATACCGATTACGTCTTCCGCAAACGTACTTTCTGTGTATTTATCAAGCAACCGCAGCCTGGTCTCTGATCTCCTTTCATTCAAGGATCCTCAACCTGCGTCTAAGAATATCTGCATGACACTTACTTTTCTTCCGTATTAATGCATGTATTCGTACATATATAATTTCACAGAATTCTCAAAAATCGCGAAAATATTTCAAGGACTAAGCTAGTTATGATCATGATTCGTATTGTATAGCGATGACGCAAGCAACCAGTTAACAAACTGGATCCAAAAGCAAGTCGTAGGACAAACTGTAGCCACCGAATCGATGACCACTTTTCCTATGGGAACCTTCTAGCAAACAGAAACGCCATCACGGTTCAAATGCACAACGGATTTTATCATGGCCCGACGAATCAGCTACCTGCGGGGACGCGGCGAACTCCAGCTAATGAGATTTTACCGGATCCCAAACCGCATCACCACCTTCGTGAGGTTCAATTGCCCAGCAGAAACTTCCGATTAATACGTGCAAAAGAGGTATCAGGCGCGTGACCGTCGTACGGGAGGCTTTTCTTGCCTTGGGGACGTCTTCCACCTGAAAACTTTGACCGCTTCGAAATGACTGGCGCATCTGGGGCGGGCGTTGGCGTCTTTGAAACCGAGAGTGCTTCTGAGGATTTTCTACTAACCTTGACTCTTCCCACGAACGGTGAAAGGACGGTGGGTCATTCGGTGAACTGAGACAAGTTGTCTGACTCAGGGGATCTGCGAGGAGATGAGCCCTACGGGTAAGGAATAGGAATGAATTGTGTAACGAGTGAAAAAGCCGGGAAGAAGAGCGTGGGCTTATTTATTTTCCCCGCGAGGCCTTTAATGGACTGGTGACTAAGATCGGAAGATTCGTAAAACTTGAGTAAACGACGCATTTCGGAACATGAAGGTTGCGGGCCCAATTTTAATTCCTCTAGAGATGGGGATTCGATTTCGAAATAACTGAGTCCGTATCCTCGTGAAGTCAATGAGAGAAGATGCGGAAAGCGTTTCTTTCGAACTGATTTTGGGTCTTTCCCTTGAGGTGTTCGGAATTCCCGACCTAATCTGCAAGAAATGCTTCGAATCGACAGCTTTCCTAGCCAGCCAATTTATAATTTCAATCACGTGGGTTGTTCAATTACCATAATTTTAAGATATACGAACAGGATGGTTTCAGAAACGAAGGTAGAGATTTACAAAGGCTAATAAAATTAATTATGTTATTAATGATTTATAACCATAAAATAGCAATATAACCAGATTATGGTGAATATTTGCTGAAATCATGCTTATTATCTTATGTAAGAAGTATGGCGTCTTCCTTAGTTAGTACTGACGTAACGTAATTATGTCTATTCAAAATAACGAAATACATGAAAATGTGTAAGAGTAACTTCATATAAAAACTAAAACACAGCAATTGAGCCAGACAAAATCACAACTCACTCTCAAGAGGAAATATTATAATATTATTTCCTATCCATATTTTAATTTCGCATGGAAATACTACATGAGAATAAAATTATACGATTAGATACCATGAGAACTGGTAGATTAGCATGTAATAAAGCATGTCGTATAGTACAGTAGTATAGAATGTAGTATAGTATAGTGATATATAGTATGTTGAAAAGTATGTTACACTTATTTGCAACATCACTTGATTTTGACGACGATACACTAATTCAATGCACATGTTACCCTCTAACGTAACTATATTCGTGATAAATGAAATGTTGTAATATATATTATTTCTACCACGAAAATTGATTCAAGTTTAATATTAATGCTTATACTATTAATTATTTCAGACACGACCTTGTGGAGGAACTCTATAATGGAAGAAAGAAAACTTTTTCCGACATCACTATCAAATAATTTTTTCTTTCCTCCTTTATGCATATGAGCAAATTAAAAAGATGCTTAAGGAAATAACTTTCATTACCACAGGAATATGCTTTTAATCGAGAATTTAAAGATGCACTGTTTCTTATGAGTAGAAATCATTTTGAGATATGCTATTTTAAAAAACATATATGACGCACCTTTATAGTGTATCGAAAAATCAAAATAATGCAACAAGGTCATAATGAGAAGTCACAACGGCATTTCATCCTTAAAATTTTAATTAACTGTTACATAATGAGATGAAATAATAATGTACAAAAGTACATTATTATTTTAACCAATAACATGGAAATTCAAGAAAACAGTTGCGGCAGAATAAATCGTACAGTATTAGCGGAACAGTAATTAAAGTAGTGGACTCGGTAAAATATCTCAGAATCACTCTTACGAATAACATGAACTGGAGCACGCATATCCGTAACATTTGTGCTAAAGCAACTAGACAACTCGGTTTCATTAGGCGTATTGTCGGTAAATGTGACGAAAAGATTAGAGAGTTTATTTTGCGTTGGTTAGGCCACATCTTGAATATGCATCAAGTATATGGGATCTGGCATACGAAACATGCATCCGTGAACTCGAGAAAATGCAACGGAAAGCGATACGTTTCGTTAAAAAGTGCTACGATAAAAAAGCAAGCGTTACCAAAATGCTGTCAGATGCAGGTTGGGAATCCTTAAAAGATAGGAGACTAGAAGCTAGATTGCGATTGCTCGATAAATTTAGGGAAAGTACATTTGCGGAAGATATAGTAGATATTATGAGACCCCCTTGCTACCATGGGCGATCCGACAATGAGCGCAAAATAAGAGAAATAGATGCTAGGACGAGTCGTTTTAAGAATTCATTCTTTCCGCACTATACATGATAACAATAGGCTAAAAAAATAGTCCGAACGCCCGGTGTTTTCACCCCCTGCCACACGCCGTAAGGCGGCTTGCAGGGTATTTATGTAGATGTAGATGTAGAACATTAAAAACAAAAAAAACTTCGACTCTTTACAAATGAAACTCAAAAGTAATTTAGATCTGTTTTCTTCAAGACAAATCACAACTATGGGAAAAGAAAAATTGATTATATAGTCCCAAAGCTCCTTCAAGTGCTACCACAAAACTATAAACAAATGAAGACAAAATCTAACCTAAAGTGGAAACTAATAAATTGTTCTTTGAAATGAATCATTACGTAACATAAACTTGTACTATCTTGATCAGTACTGAACTGAGAGAGGATTTCCGGAGAATGCATTGGGGAGGACCTAAGTGCATTTCCATAAACAACTTGAAAGATGTCTTTCTAATCGTATTGCATATATGCTAAGATTATTTTTCATATATTTACTTTAATTGGTCGGATTTAAACTACTCTGAATACGCCTTTCTCAAAAGGCTATAAATATATACATATTGTTATAATGATAAATGTATCTAAGATGTTAAATCGTGATAATATATACTTGGAAATGTAATGTATATAGATGTGAAAGTAATTAGACGGAATTATTACTATGCCAAAAACTACTGATAAAGTTAGACAAGTGTTTAAATTATAGAATAACCGCAGAGTTGGAAAGGTGAAGGGGTTAAAAGGGAGTATAGTAGAATGAAGTGAAGGCAAAGTATTTTAAGGACGGAAGAAGGAAAGCGTTTTGAATGAGGAAATGAAACGAACGTAAAGGGAGCGAATAAAATATTGACAGGGAAGGAAGGAAATGGCAGGGACAGGAATGTGAGGAAAACGGCAAAGGGGAAACTGAGGCAACAGGTCCCGGATGACGTATAAGGGGAGATCCAAGATTATGAGCTAGAAAAACAACTCTCAGAAAATTGAAACAATCAAAAATTCAAGTGTAAACATTTCAGCATAAAACTTACAATTAGCAAAAATGAAGCATAAGTGTCTTCTTTCAACTCTTGTTTAGTCAACCAAAATGAAAATTTACTTTAAAATATGAAAAGAATGAACGACTCCCTATCGTTAGGCACAACTTTCGACGATAAAATATTATATCTAGTTTTAGTCGTAAAACTTGAGTAAACGACGCATTTCGGAACATGAAGGTTGCGGGCCCAATTTTAATTCCTCTAGAGATGGGGATTCGATTTCGAAATAACTGAGTCCGTATCCTCGTGAAGTCAATGAGAGAAGATGCGGAAAGCGTTTCTTTCGAACTGATNCTATCGCATACCTGTGAAAGCATCATCACTCGATTATATAGTTACAATTGTAACAAACAGCAAAGCATTTAAAAAAAAAACCATGATAAAAAAACTGCGGGTGCCAAAGACCCGCACCCAGCCCTCGAACCCGCTTGGCGGGCGGCCAAATCGTTTATTTGTGACATTTTCTTTGGATTACTTTTTTGGCTGAAAAAAATTTCAATTTCAAGCCATTCCTATTTGCCACTTTCAAAAAATCGCACTGCTGTGCTCGAAGTTAAGCGAAAAAATTTTAGAATCCAGGCAACCCACTTACAACGGCATTTAATTGTGAGCGGATTGTCTGTATTTTAAAATGCTTTCACTAACTGGGCCCAGCAGTGCAATATTCTGAAAGGGAAAAAAAGAAAAAGATTAGTAAGACATTTTTTGATGCATAATTATTAAGCCCATGCAGACGGTAAATTCAAACTATTAAAACTATAAACTATTCAAACGGGGACCACATTTTATATTCAAATTTCAAAGTAATTGTAAATTTTGTAAGTATATATATTATAACTAAGCTTACGCATACGCGTTTAATTTAGAATTCACAGTGGTATGAAATTATTTTTCAGGTCACCGTTGATTCGCGATAAAAGAGAAAGCAATGGAGAAAAGTCTGAATAAAGAAGCTATACACCATGCACAATAAAAAAAATTACAACCAATTTCCCCAAATCTATACTATCGTAATTAGAAAATTCTATCGGAGTTAGAACAAGTCTAGCTTGTTCATGGGCGTCTCCATACAAAGAATAAGAGATATCAATAAAAATAATATTTGATGTGTTTCTGAATTATTCTATGTTTTCATTGATTTACTTGATTCGGTTGCTGTTAATTTAGTTTATAACAGTTTACTAACCAACTGAACACGACTTATATCAAAGGTTACGTTCGTCAAAATGAGATATTTATAATGAAAAATTCATTTTTATCAAAGTTTGTACGAAAGTTTACTATGCTTACTCAATGCTTGCCATCATATATAAAAAATATGATCGACTGCCTGGGGAGTTGCCTAAATTTTTTAGGGCAACAATTCTTACGATATCTAATACGTGATTATTCCATAGGTTCCCTCGGTAAAAACTAGGTGAAACTAGATCAGAATCAGATGAGCTTCGAATACAAGCGATGCGCAAGTTGCATGGCGGTGGTGTTTCGTAACATCTTCGAATGGACTCCTTGGAGGATACCGTTTTCATTGCCCACGCACGCGATTGAGCCCCTACATTTCTTTATATAGAACCAAGGTTGAAGGTCAGTCTATGAGACCTACATTCCAAATAGACAATTGGACGATGAAGCCATCACATTAGAAAAATAGAAGACGAATTTTGCAACGATCTTATAACCATTCACAGTGTTCCAATCCCTTAAATGATTTTCAAAAGCTATTAGGTACTCTAAACCGATTCTATGAAAAATGTATAAATACATTTTTAAAACGCAGACGGAAATGCCAATTTCTAGCGTAGATCTTCGCAAGTTGAAGTACTGGATTTAATCACATTTCACAAAGGTAAGAAAAGAAAAGAGACACGGAAAAACTATCAGAAAAGAGACATCCAAAGCCGTAAAACACCAAGGTAAAATAAAGGGGGTGGTTTCACTGCTGCCTTTGGTGGGTCCAACGTTGCAGGGGATTCTACGGTATCCAGAACACTATATAAGTATTTCGGAAACTAAGTTTCCATCTTCAGTAGCACTGAGTGCAGTCAGACATCAGTGCTCTGCCGCACAGCGAGAACCACCCCGAGGCCCCCTCTTTATTTTACATTGGTGTTTTATAGCTTTGGAGTTCTCTTTTCTGATAATTTACTAACAACTGTGTCTCTTTTCTTTTCTTACCTTTGTGACACGGTTTTGGAGTTCTCTTTTCTGATAACAAATGCCACAAGTTTTGAAGTTCTGTTTTATTACGTGAAATAGTGAGAAACATATTGGATAGGATGAGAACATGTTTGGAATTTAAATACCACAAAACAACTAGAAGTTTGTAGAACGGATGAGAGTTTGGCTTGAGTCCGAAGTGTAAAAGATAAAAAACAAGAATAAGGAGCTTGGAGAATGAGGAAAACATGGGTTCTTCGTCGGTAACATCGGTGGCAAGTGCAGGATCCGTGTTTGCACCACGTTTATTAACAGTAAATGTGCAAAATGCTACAGTGCTATGTCTAGGAGTACTTTTTCACGAATATCGTTAATAAACATAAGGAATCCCTCGACGATGTAAAATCCACATGCTTGAGTTTTTCTTTTTTGTATAAAAAACCAAAGAGATTTTTGCAAAAGTGATTTATGATGATTTCAAAGCCGTCGACTTAAAGTTCACGCTTCCCTCAAAGAGGATTCCTATTATAATATTTATGAAAAAAGTTAACGTTAAAATTGAGTGAGGGAGAATGTCGTGTAGGAGAAAGAAAAATTCATAGGGTAAGCGTATGAATAAATCACATCCAACCCCTACGGGATGTGTAGGAACTTGCTGAAATGTCCTTAGAATATAGAATAGACGATTTTCCTTATGATTTATCATGCTGCGCTGCATTGGAAAACATTGGAATGAACAATTTGAGCTACGAGCTCATAGTTTTGTATGGTACGTACATTTACGATCAATTTAAGGAAACGAAAAAGTTCGACAAATTCCGTGGTCATCTTCACTTTCTAACTTCTACGCCCAATGGTTTGCAAAGGAATGCACCTCATAGAAGTAGATTAAATCAAGTTTCTCTTAATTAATTTTAATCGATATTTTATAATAGGATACAAAAACTTGGATAAATATAATATTCACTCTTATGCTAACACTCTAACTTGTGAATTGTTTGCAGCAAAAACGAATGTTTCAGATTCAAAATATTTTAGGATAATTTAATAAGATCGGTGCATCTACTTTCCTATAAGAACAGCCAAGAGTTCACACTGATAAAATTTTTAAGTGTAAAATATTATACGTTAATCCTCAGCCGCTAGGTAAATAATAATAATAAATCGTCTATATTGGGGCGAGATTGAGACATAAGTAAATAAAGGATTATTTAAAATGTCTGCTCTAAAATTGTTTAAGAATATTGTCGTACCGAAATTGTGGGAAAATCTTTCGACTTTATGTGAAGCGAAAGTGAGTAACATTTAAGATAAAACCTATCGCATACCTGTGAAAGCATCATCACTCGATTATATAGTTACAATTGTAACAAACAGCAAAGCATTTAAAAAAAAAAACCATGATAAAAAAACGTTTACTACACAAAAAGACAGTGGCTTGTGGTCTAGTAAATGTTTCTTATCATTGAATTTATTAGTATTAATAACTACCACAAAGTTAAGCCTACAACTCTATCGTTTATTACCAAAGTAATTGTTAGTTTCTATATTTATTTATTAACTGGCCTAGAGTTCACACCAGGGTTTGCCCAACCATTGCTGCGCGGCTGTGAGTGCTGCTCGCTAAATGCTTTAAGCCGGTCTGCCAATCTCACTAAACATTTTTCACAGATACTTAAACCCATATTGTTCACAGACATAACTTATCTTACAACTCATTCTATCACCAATTTAAATTATTCTCAATTTGACTAAAATTGTATCTCAATTACGTAATAAAACGCTTCTTGATGTGTTGGTATGCATAATTCTTGCGATAACATTACCTATTGGTTCACACCAGGGATTTCCAAGCATTAACCCTTTACGGATCGCACGAGCTGATGTGTGTACTACGCTTCCCTTAAACATGTCTCGTTGTAATTTGAAATAATAAATAAGTCATCAAATATCGTTAGTTTAATTTTTCTATTACTCTCAATTACATCTGAGTGTCATGCTTCATTTTTTAGGGCAAAACAAGTATTTCTTTTCATACCACTTCAATTGAAGTTCTCCAAACGCAATTTCCTTTTACGGCTTACGGACTGTTTTAAACCTCTAACCCATTTCAATTATCAAGGACTATCATAGAAAATAGTGTAAAATAGTCAGGAGGAAGCGATTTAATCGTATCCATATACGTATGTACTTACGTTTTGGTGTAAATAATCGCTGTGAAAACAGTTCTACAAAATGTGAAATACACTAGTTACCTTGCAGAAGAGAGGCTTTCTTGTGTGAAGGGTTTCTTGCTAGCTTTTGTCTAAATATAAAATAGCATAGGAATATCTGCCACAAAAAATTCGAGCCTTGTGGGCCAAGAATAGCTATACAACGTATTGACTTTTCTGAGTCATTGCAAAACTAAAAACTGTGACCGAGTTTCTGCTGAACATCTATTTCGGGAAAACCCTGTGAGAGAAGACAATTGTTAACATGCTTGCGCTCTTTAGGAGAAAGCTCAAGAAAGTAAGAAAGAAAGTGCCGTTGCCACATGTATATTGCTCGAAATGAACGAAGTCGCGCTTACGAAAAATGTATTCATTTCCTCTCGGACCTTCACGTATTGAAAGAAGAAAGTCCTTTCGATTTTGTCACTTATCATATGGTCTCACGGGGCAGTTTCTTAGCACGGCCTATCAACTCAAATCAACGGTCCGGTGTTTCGGAGCGCCTCGAGGAGTTGTTATTGTTGCGAGAGGCTTTAAATGGCTCGAGCAAACGCGGAGGTGACGCTCGAGAAAAGTAATGCATTAACTGGAAGTATTTGTCCTTTTGTTTAATCGCCTCCAAGAATCCTTCCCCATTATCTCGGAGAGGAGAAAACGTCGTTAAAGGAAAACGCGGCCTCTTATGGCGGTTTCGTCGCCCGAAAGTGATAGTTACGGATACGTTATTCTCCGCTTAGAAAGTGCTTGAATAAATACGCCCATATAATCTTCGCTCGCGACGAGAAACGTGGCAGTTTAAATATTTCGAGACCATTGGGAAGTTTATTTTTCGTTATACTTTCCCAATTTTGTAACCTGCGATAGTTGCAATTCCCGAAAATGGAATTTGCGTGTAAATATGCCCTGTTAATGGCTGTATATCGAAGGACAACTGGTTATTTGAAAATGTGCGCCAAGATCAGCGCAAAAATAAAGACACTCAGCTGGAATAGTAACGATGAAAAATTATTCCAAGGAACTAAGTCCTTCCGGCTTTAGGTTAATAGCAAGTAGATTGCTGTAAATGAAAACGGACAAGGAGATTAAGCAATATAATTGCTGTTATCCTTCTTTGCTGTGAATGAGAAACTTACTACATCCATAGCTTTCATGCTGGGATGGACCGAGAAACTTGACAAAAGGGAGAGGGGCTATTTAGGGTAAAACCTTACGTGCATAGACATGGAATTACATCAAACATATACTTAAATTGTTTGAAAACAGTCCCCAGTATATGGGAAGAAGGATTACAACAAATTAACATGTTATGTTGTTGTCATGTCACAGTTATCATAAGACAAAAACTGTCTACACACAAGGTTATATTCTTAAAAAGTTAAAAACTTTTTAATAAATAAAGGTTACTATTCTATAAGGGAGCTCTTTGAAGCTGATATAAATATATGATATGATGTGTGGTCCTGCATGAATTGGTAATGTGAAATCTGTAATTTTAAAGTATGATTGTAATATAACCATACGCTTTAAACAGACGAGATACCAACTTGTAAACAGATTTTCCCTTACCTCTGTTAGTGCTGCAAATGTTATGTAACAAAAAAGTATACTATTTTATTCCTATTGGTAATGTGAAATCTGTAATTTTAAAGTATGATTGTAATATGTATAACCATAAGCTTTAAACAGACGAGATACCAACTTGTAAACGGATTTTTCCTTACCTCTGTTAGTGCTGCAAATGTTATGTAACAAAAAAGTATACTATTTTATTCCTATAGTAAGAAAAATATTAGTCTCAATTCTCGCTACTTAACTATTATAATGCTATGAAAAAGTAAAACTATATTAGATGAAAATAGCTAATATTTCTCAGTTTCAGTTTCTTGTCATACTCTAAAGTAAATTGCTTGTTTTGCAGAAGGAGCAATCCCCACCCTAGGATTCGCCAATACTTTGGTCTATTGCAGAACCAAAATCCTCCTCTAATGATGACAAGTTTCGTTCACCTTGAGAGTAACTTGATTGATTTCTTTCTTCTAGCAAACGGACTATTACTGAAAATGCTCGATATATTTACTTATGTTGAAATGTAAGTGGAAAATACACTCTTCGTTCGGAACAAGGATTAAAATTTAAAAAGAACAGTGTTTTCTCGGTGTGCTAGTTAATACGAATAATCCATTGACTTGCAACATGTAACACCACACAACGTGTAAACTCATCATCGTGTTAGCTTATGGATGCCATTTTATCGTAAAAAAGCAATAGTTCTATATACATAATGACCTTATTTAGTGTGAAATTAGCTTGATATGGACTCATAATTAGCATTTTTAACTGCCTAATATTTGGACAAATTCAAAAATATTTGGCCCTACATATAGTTTAGATTTTAAAGGGATGCTATGTACTCCCATTTTGTATCATAAGTAGTGTAGTTTATCGCAGCATAGCATGTTCTTGTAAGGAAACATCTGCATCTTTAGGTACTTATGTATTCACCGTGGTATACTGAGGTTCTTGAATGAAATATGTTTCTCGATCTCAAAGAAAAGATTAGGGGAATCATAAATATCCATCTTCTGAAGGCCATCGTATGACTGCAATCCAAATTAAAATTCACGCTGGATCTCCTGCAAAGGGTTCCCTTTCGTTTCTGCGGACAATACCTTTATCCTCGAAGTTCCGGTTCCCAAACAAACATTTTACGTATCCATATCTGATGTTGACCTTCCACATCTCCGCAGTTCAAAAGAAAGGGAAAAAAAGGTCGTTCTGCTTCATCCAAAGATATGTTTAACGACTGCAAACACTGTCGTTCTCCTACCTCGAAACTAAACTTAAAAATACGTGTAAATTCTAACCTAGAACTTTTCACAAAAATACATAATGCTCGAACTCTGACTTATAATAAATAAAATAATATTTTAGGTCTAATTTTCAGGTCTAATATTTGTATAGGAAATTGGAGAAAATATTTACGTTAAAAGGGAGTTTCGAAAAATAGCGTGACTTCTGTAAATTGCGTAAATTTCTCAATTCAAAGACCTTTTCCGAAACGTTCAGGATTTTATTGGGGTAAAATATAACGCAGCAATGAAACTTGACGAAAAATTCACGACCGTAATATTTTCGACGATTTTAGACAATTTATGGGATACATATCTTATTTTTTTTAACGAAGTTCCTAATAAAACCACAAATTACTGGTAAGATTTCCAAGAAGGACAAATTTCAACGTTCACACTCTAAAGTGAAAGGAAGTACCTGCTATACCCTGTATAGCAGTATACCCTGCTAACCCTGGTTCGGCGTGTGGTAGGGGGGATGTAATTCGTCTATATTCTTTTACAGAAATATATAATTTCTGCAGATTCTGGACCTCCTTATTATGAAAAATTATCTAAATTAAATCGCCAATATTGATGAGGTCGCAGGACATTGAATTAGGACGATGTACGGAGGTTTAAATTTAGAGTTTCACTATTATATTCACTGATTTATTCACAGTAAAAAAGAGCTATTCTCTATGCAACACACAGTTTAAGTTACACAGCATTATAATGAACTTACTTCCTGCTTTGCATAGGATTTTGTCTGATGAACTTTTAGCATACTTCCATTGGCTAATTCTAATTTATACGAACCAAATATACAGTATGACTTTCCCTGGGTCCTCCGCATAACCAAGTAGGTAACGTGTTCGACTTTGGTGAAAGCGATCCCGAGTTCGATTCCCGGTTGGGGCTCATGTGCGAAATGACCTTAGATGTCGAAGCACTTTTAATAATGCTATTATACTATGACTTTCCCTTGCAGAATGTCTCACCATCAACTAGAAACTCCTCTTGTAACTTCTGTGGCTAACTTTCTTCTGAAATGGTAAAATCCCCATGAGGTAATCGGTATGAGTATCTCGGCAATATTATTATTTTCCATTTATTATCCTCGCTTGAATTTTAGAAAGTGTTACGATTGAATTTCAGTTCTTACCGCAACTCAAGGCCGTCAACTCCCATCCTTTCGCTTTCACGTGAACTATGAAGATTCATTGCCCTCTGTAGTTAGTATCCAAACGCAACCACTCACTAATTATAATGCATAACACACCCCTTGGCACATACATAAGGCAGCATATATCATCCGTGTAACACCAACGCAATCCTTAAATTGTCTAGGATTCACTCGGCGAAAGAACAAAATTGGAAATTTATGGAAGTTATTTTTCTAAGTATGGGATAGTTAATTATTAACTATCACCTGACGTGTAAGACTTACACGACCCCAACTTTTATAGGATTATTATTTCATGAATTAGTTATGCAGTATAAGTTCCAGCCATTACCAAATGAAATGCTGATGGTGGAAGAGTGAGAAAGAGCAGGGCTGGCCACGAAGATCCGGTCCTCTGGTTGAAATGGGTTACCCATTCCTCAAGAGTAATTTAGAGAGAAGGGCAGATAGTAAACGATATACCTGTGAGAAGAGGGACAAGTGGTTGTCCCTTTTGGTAGAATACCGGCCCTGAGGAAGAGTGTTGTCATTTCGCATTTAGAGAAAGGAAATTGGATTTATATATATTAAACAAACATTTTATAAAATAGTTATTTGATTCTTTTGTCTGTATTTTATCAGAGAATGCTTCGAAAAAGAATAGATTCTAATGTGCTCGAGTTTATAAACTAACTGGCTGCAAACTTTAAAAAATATCTATTCTATTTTTCAGCAAATATTTTCTAGTTACCCAGTACAGTGAAATTTGTCTATAACAAGTTTCCGAGTACAGTGAAACTTGTTATAAACGAATTTCACTGTACTCGGAATCGCGTGGCACCAAAAGCATTTTCCGTTAAGGGCAGGTTTCCGTAATATAGAGGTACAAAGTACTGGATACGGAATTCCTATCCCGCAGATCGGGACCAAGAAATTTCTCCGTAATGTACAAGTTTCTGCTATACATAGGTTCCGCTATAGGCAAGTTTCACTCTGTAACATAGAGAACTAACAATTCATACCACAGATAACTCCAGAGAAAGGAGTCGAAACTTTGCTTCTAATCGAAAAAACAACCCGGTTGGAGAAGAACCCAAAAAGCCTTCATCGGAGAAATTCTCCGGGAAAACACTACATCATTTACAACCAATATCCAAAGCAAATGTAACTTTCGAAGATATTGATAAAACACATGGAAATTTCGTAAAATATTTGGGAAATAAACAACCCATCCCTTTTACGACTGAGGCCATTGTTGAATGTTGATTTCATGAATTATCCCATATAAGTGCACGGGGATAATCAGTTCTTATAATTTTTATAAGAAATTTACATAAAGTAGGCTTTCATGACTTGAAAGCAGTAGAATAAATATAATACATAATTTATATGGTAAGAAATATATTGAGTTATGATGATCTTACGGCAGAATTTTTTTGTGCTTAGGAGGACCAGATATATACGATAATTGATATATTTTTAAACTAAATTAAGTTCCGTCATGCTTGACGGGGGTGTTTACTAGTTCTTTATATAAAATATAAAGAATAATTTACATTTGCGGTAAAGGTAGCAGGAAAATATTTAAACGTGTTTTTTGCTGCTGAAATTTCAGGCTTAAATGAAAACGATTAAAAGTCATTGGTTGGGTTAAAAATGGGTTGTAGTTCTTACCTTGTCGTCAGTGTTTAATCAAATCCGGACTCCGGTTTAAATAAAAAACTTAAAGATGGGTAAGTATGGAGTTATAAGGCGTGCTGATATTTTATTCACCCGGAGTGTTATTGAATTCCATAAATTAAATTAATTATTGGTGAAGAATGAAAAATTTAATAACAGGCTACTATAAAATTATATTCTAGATTTATATTCCTCGTTCGGTGGTAGGAAATGTATCTGAGAAATTTCGATTTCAAAAGGTTTTTTTCATTGAGATAAATGGTAATCGTGGATGTATTTCAACAGCATACATCTACACGAAAATGTATTTCCATTTTTCATACATTTTCCAAGATTCGAGTGTTCTTTGGAATCAAATCAATTAGATTGAGGGTTCCATTCCAATTATCCACTCAAACCCTTCCCCATTGAGAATTCAGCATATTTTCTGTTATTTGGTTTCGTCTTACTGAGAATATTGCTTCAAGTGTGTACAAATACAGAGTAATTCCGATAACACGCATCCGTTGTTGATGGGAAGGAGAGGGGGGAAACTTTAATCACATCATGCAATTCTCGAGCAATGATGACGGATGATTGATTGAACATTTCTCCAAAAGCACTACATTGCAGTTATCCATTAACGAATTCCGTCACCCACCCATTTTAAATTTCAGCTGCCTTGTTTCATCATGTTTGACATCGAATAATTTCATTCCACAATAACTCATTCGGTAATGAAATTTTACCACGACCACTCCTTAACTTAACCACCGCATTCTTGTTTCTACAATCAAAAACATCAGTTTATTTTCCATAAAAACCAGTCTTCTATCCTTTCTTTCATTTCTATTTTTAACGTACTTGTTAAAAAATATTTACTCTTGTTTAAAATCTTGTATCATTTTATATATTCGTAATTTGTATCACATTTTGACAAGTGTAAAATTCAAGGAGGTTCTGTTCCCAAATTCGCCAAATAAATCCGTATGCATTGTGCTGTTTTCCCCATTCTTATTAAAGTTTTAAGTTAGGAAGTGAGAAAGAACCTTTTTGCGATTATATTATGATAATACATAGCGTTTGAATCACGTTATTTCTTGTTTTTCAACAAACACAGACGTTTCCATAAAAATCTCCAAAACACTTTATACGAGACAACAGTTTTATTATCTTCTCAATGTCCTTGAATGGGTAAAAGTAAAATTGGTCACGATTGCCATGACAAAAGAGTTTATCTTTATCACAGATTATTTTTATTGGACATTGCTCCGGAATAAATACATAAATTCAAGTTCCTTATGAATATAGAATACAATCTGGATCAGTGTATAAATCATACATAAATTCAAGTATATAAAGTATATATCAAGTATATCAGTATACATAAATTCAAGTTTCTTATGAATACAGAATACAATTTAGAGCAGTGAGGGTCATGCTAGATGCATTGCTAATAGGGACCAAACAACAAACCTAGATGAATACGATTCCGTCCGAATATTCCTAGATGAATACGTTCCAAATTTATATAGATATCAATTTTCCATAGAAAAATCATTCTCAAACACACGAAGAAAAATGCCTTCTTTAAGATTCGAGACATGATGCACCAAAAACCTTGAAATGTGATCACGATTTTCATTGTGGCATTGTCTCCTACCCATTCATTCCAAAGCAAAATTGATTCAAATATGGTTAATGGTCTTTGGAAAGCATGGAAAACATTTTCACAATAGGTTCGGAGAAAGAAGATGTAACCAGTACCTTATCAAATATTTATTATGTGCAAACCATGAATTTTCAAGGTTAATAACAATCAAGGTTAATTAGCCAGGAAACGATTAATCCAATAGGAATGGTGATCTTCAGCAGGAAGGTCATCTATTGTAGAAGATTAGCATATCGTGCTATTAAAGACACATTCTACCGAACAAGGATCTGGTTACTTAATTCACGTAATTAGAGCCAAACACTCGATGACATACGAAATTTTACCATTGAAAGCCTTTCGAAAACAAATAAATTGTTTTAAAAAACATAAAATATTAGAGAAGTCATAAGTGGCAGAAGAAAGCTACACACCGAATGCTACGATGTTTTCTAAAAGTTGCTATTAACAGGAAGTGAAATATCCTTGAATAAATGAGTTCCCTTTCTAACAGTGCGACTGTTTCCAATAGCAAAAGTAAGTAACTATTTCCTGAGACAGAGAGGCCTTACGTTTTCTGTATTGTATCGCCCTTGGCTCAAATGCAATATCAGTACTCTACCTTTGTGTACGTGATCGCCAAAACGGTCATTGAAATAGTAAGGAGTTAATTTTTTGTCTTATCTCTGCAATAATCATATTCATAATTTTATCGCTGTATCGCACGATAATGCTTATTCACATGATAGAAGTGAAAGAGATACTAGAATTGTTTTCCTCAAGGATGGATAAAGAGGCACGGAAAGCCACGCGGCTGAATCATAAGTATAAACAGGTGTGAAAAAAAACTGACATGACTTGGACTCGAACCCAGGTTTCCCACATCGTGGGCAGGTACACCTCTAGAATACCTAGTGAGACTTTGGTTCGCTGACCAGTCATATCGCTATTTTTCACACCTATTTATCCTTATTTTTCGAAGGTAAGGGCTAATAAATTATCATTAATTTTACTGAATAAAAGTCTAGTCTTTATGTAGGATCTATCAACTGATGGGAACCACTCGATGCATAACATCATCCGCAAAATATCTTCTACGAAACATTTAATAAGTTATAATCACTACCTATAATAAACGTTAGATCAACTGTCCGTAAGATTTTCTGGTGTTTCATATGAACAAATTTACCTTGTGTTAATCATACAACATCTAAAGTTTAAATACATAACCGAAAATCGAATGTAGAATTCGAATCTAAGTAATAACTAAGAATCGATTCATCGAGTACAATTAACTCTCAGTTGTTCCTTGCAACTACATTACACAAAAATCGTTCCACAGCTATAACCATCTGATCACTCATATAACCAATGAGATTTAAATAATCAGGCACTCAAGTTAAATGTTTTTATACATAAAAACTTTTTAAACTATTAATTACCAATGGAGAAAACCATTTGTACTCGTGAATTAATCGATTTTCGATTTTTACTATAGAAAATCGATTTTATTATTTTATTATATATTAATATCAGATCATTAAATAATATATATTTATTTCGAATGTTTCTATTGGTCAAACGTTATAATATATGTAGAAAATTAAATAAAAAAGTTTTACTCATGCCTCAAATAACATATTTCAGCTAATAATCCTAAGGTCCACTTTTTATTTTTCATCCAAATAGTAATAAGGCAATTATCACTGACGGTCACACAACCATTCCATAATCAGAAAAATCCGACTATCCAAGGCTCAGTTAACTAAGTAAATAAGATAATTACGGCATGAAGGATTGGATTTAATAAATTTACGAAATCTCTTATGTTCGAATTTCGATAATCACATAATTAAATCATAATTGTAACGCGGTTGATATGCCCAGAATATTGCTCGCAGTTGGAACTTTTACCACAATTAAGAGCCTCGAGAGCTGATTATTGCGGCGATATTGGTAACAAGACGTCATAAACGAGCAGAAAAAAGCGACGCGAAAAGTAGTTGAGGTCGAACGAAAGAAAACCATGGGAAAAAGCGGAACAGCGCAAATTTTGCAACCGTCGCTAAAAAGCCTCTCGAGTGGTTCGGTGAGTAATACGCACTGAGCGACAAAATGACACACTCTCGGATACACGGTGAAGTTTACAGAAAAAGGAAACGAGCGAGATAGTAGACGTTGTTATGTTCTCGATAATTTGGGCGAAGGACTCTGAAACCCGACCGGAAAATGGTTATCGGAAATTCCAATAAAAGAGGACCCGTGACGATTTCATCATTAAATAAATTGATCTTGAAGGATATAGCATTGTCATGTAACTATGTAGCGTTGTGCGTTGGGGATGAAGGTTTTCGAAAGGAAATGGCATGTACGATACTTGTCTGAGACTGAAAATTAGTCATGCTGCGGAAACGTATATTGTGATTGAACAGCCGTTGTTGCAAAAATTGTCATTTGTTAACATATAAGTGGCTCCAGTTGGAAGCAATAATCTCTAGGAGTTTAGGGCAACATATTTCCCCAGGAATGATTGACAATAAGCTGCAAACCTGAAAGCTCTTTACTTAGAATTATAATTATGCTGTATTCTGCTCATTAAATAATAAAAGAATTACGTCTGCTGGTCATGGCAGTGCAGCACCAGCACACGGGATAACTTCATTCGTTATTTTATGCGACCCACTACTTAGACACAATAATGCTTCTATAAGACTTAACTTACATGCAAATGGATTTAACAGGTTTTTCCTGCGTATACAGAAGAAATATTTATCATTTTTTTAATTTACTATTTATTATGTATTTGTCAATGACCCAACACAAACACGTTCATTTTTTAAGCTTGCTAGATACGATATTTTATCATTTTAAATATTTGCTGCTCATGAAATTTAAACAGTGATCAACTGTATATATCAAACATGTTTTCAGGGGAAATTGAGCTGGGAAAGCGTGGGCAGCCTAGATCAACATTTAATGGACTTTAAATTATTCTCTCTTGCTTGCGAGTTCTATCAACATATTTTCGAGTCAAACATTTCAATTTTCTACCATAAATATATAAATATAAACTTATTTCTAAAAAAATACCGAAATTCACTCAAATATTAAAATGAATTGCTAAATCTCATACCTTTAAATACGGAACTTTTCTGCTATGGAAACATTCGTATAATTTAAATAAGATTTTTAATTTCTAGGTCCAAAATAATCTAATTCATTATGGCCAATTGACATTATCGAATGTTTTCTGAGAATGGGTTATCTCCTATTGACAGAGTTTATTTAACAAAAGATCTACAGTAAATAACTTTTCTGATAAAATATATTTGAACACAAAATATATTAGATTGGAACCGTATTACTTTACTCAATGGCAACTTTCATAATAAAAAAAAGAATAAGTAAGTAATTTTGCTGCATCGGAGCACTAAAGAGAAATGTACAGGGTGTCCAAAAATGTGTTTAGTCATTAAATGGCATAAAATACAATTTTTATTAGCTCGCAAAATTTTAAAGAGATAAATCTAAAAGTTATATAATGGCAGGAAATGCATATGAAGAAATAAAAACAAAAATTTCAGAAGCACCAAATATCAATTAGTTTTGGCCAATAGTGGCTACAACTCTTTAGGTCGTCCCTAAGAATAGCCTGTGCTGGAGAAGATTTCTATAAAAATGTATTTATTGCCAAGAAAATAATTTACGAACTAACATATAGTGTTACGCTACGCGTAGTGGCGTCTGGTAGTTACGAAAGCATATCTCAAATTAATAATGTAGAGGAGAGGGTAGAAGAAAGTAATAGATTAAACACTCCAGGCACTACAATTTATAATGTCAAGATAGTACCCATGAACTCCTTGTCCTATAACTATAACGTCGCAAGTTATAAAGTGTATAACAATATCCCACTTTATTTTTGTGACATTTAAAAATCTTCGAGCCAATTTAAGCAAAATTTAACAATTTTTGAGGCAAATTCCCTGGATGGAAATCATTTCTAGTAGGTGTTTTACCACTCATAATGTGAAATAAAATAAATTCCACTTTACGCAAAAACCTATGAAGCTGATGATCAATTTTAAAAAATTGCTTCATGTATCCGAAGAAATAAATCAACAAAAATCATCAATAAGAATAAACTCCGAGTTCCATATTCCACCGCTCTCACTGGGAAATAGGAAAGAAAACAAAAGAGGAAATCGACAAAAAGAAACGAATTTTTTCGCAGCAATTTAGCGGGAGATTTCCATTCTTTCCGCCCTTAGGACCTCTGTTTCCGGTAGCTAGGATGTTGACTTTCCAGGAGTCAAAAACTGCCATTTTTCAGAGGACTTCAAAGTTACGGTGAACGCCCCTAAACAATGGATGATTGAGAGTTTCACGCCCCCCCCCCCCCACTCCCAAAATGCCTCGCGGATTTTTTATTTACAATCCACCTTCAGGGGCTAACAATGCATATTTTTTGCTATCAGCCCTTTCATCCCGACCGAATAATCGGAAAAGTGAGACAACGATTCGATTCGCTAACATCTGGAGCCAATCGTGATGTTTTATGCATTGGGAGCCTTTCACCGTTTTTGTCAATTTATCAAAAAGGGATACGCGACATCCTCGATCCCTACATAGTAATAAAATTATCTCTTCCACCCCATTGGACATAATCATTCCCGTTCGGCGATTTTTTCGAACGGTAAACAGTTTTGGGCGTATTCCAGTACTTCCTCGAATGAATCACGATCCCAGAAAATTCAATATCTCATTTTTTCGAATTTTCCAATGACATCGCATCCTATTATAAAAGTAATCTTTAAGATGACAACCTTCACAAAAGAAGAAAACGACTAAGAATAAGATATTGGAAGAATTAAACATCATTTAGAATATAAGATGTATTCTTAGGGAATAAGTTTGAAATGATTAAACCGATACCCTGGGCCGAGATTTCGCGGTAGGATTTCAGTAAGACAGAAACAGACAAATTTTATTACATTTAAAAATATAAAACAGACAAACAACAGATATTTTTAATCACATCAAATAAATTTTCTTCAAACGAGCATGAATATGAAAAATATTACAGGTGATGACCGATGAATAGTGTCATTTTGAGGTCAAGCCTATGATCATCATGTTGGTTTGACCTGATGGACATGTTGGAACCTTTCCAGCTTTTAATTCGTTAGAAGGAAATTAATGTACTCAGTGTTTGTTTCTTAACTTAGATGAACATTCTTGGGGATTTGCTTCATTAAAAATATTTCAAGGATAAGAGGGTCTATCTTTCAAACAAATTAAACAGATAAACGCTTCTAAAAATTATTTTTTTCTGTTTTTAATGGTAATCTCTCCTAAACCAGAATGATAATGACATAGGTTCCTATTTTTTAGTTGAAGATTACTCGAACACAGATGTTAATTAGCCACTAGAGCTTTAAACTATGCTCCTGAGGGATATCATTATACACTAAACAACATTTGCCAGAGGAGGAAATATCAGTTATATGCCTATGTTGGCTGTCTTACTTAAAATGTATCGCTTCTGAAGGCTGCTAGTTTAAAACTGCATTTCAGAATGAAAATCGACCATAAATCATAGATTTATAAACATTTTAATTACCACTAACATACAGTTACTATTAAATTAACTGTTTTCTCAAAATCCTAAAAGAAAAATCTCTTCATCGTAGCGATTATAACATTTTCGGTCATTTTCTTTATCCGAAAATTCGACCACCGTGACTTTTATGTGTAATGAATGGGCATTCAGGAAGCTATCGCCGACTGCTAACAATCCGGCCGGCTAAAAATGACCGTATTCTCCCACGCAGAGAACCAGCTCTCCTTTCTCGCACACCTTTCTCTCCAAATGGAGAAAGCCCAAAAAATAAATTCCGGAATGACAAAAGATGGGCGCGCACCACTCGGCGCGAAATTGTCTCAAGACGCGTCCCAAGGTCGCCATTGCGTAAGCACCCCTCCCCTTTTACACCCCCGCTTTAACAAAGCAAACGACCGTAGCACTTTTTTCACGCTCTGAGAGAGACTCTAGGTCCCCGCACCGGACGTTGGGTAGCGTAGTGAAGAGTCACTTGAGGAGCTACCGCCGAGCAGCTCGTGGGAAGTGAGTGAAATGAAAGAGAAAAGCAGGTGAGGAAAAGGAACGTACTCAGCCGGTGGAAGGAGTAGTGCGTAACGTTACGCAAGGAAAAAAGTAAAGCGAAGACTCCGAAGAGCGAAGGGGCAAACTGCGTAATTCTTATAACTATAAATCTAATGAGGTGAATAACATTAGAAAAAGACCATCCGTGACATTTCGGTTTCGCTCCTGAACTTGAACTGAATCTGGAAAATATTTTTCCTAAAATAAAAAAAAATTGCTGAAATTACATTGTTTAAGTAGGCGATTCCAGTGGCAATAGAGCAAAGTTAAAGGTTTGCTGTATGACTTTTTCGCCTGTTACAGCATGACAACTTCCCAGTATGTCCAAAATATTGGATAACTGAGACGCATTTGGAAATAAATGAAACATATCTTATGTTTTGAGATATTAGTCCTTTTTTGTACATTCATAACGCAGATAACGGATAGTCATCGGGGAATTAATAAAAGAATATCTTGCTTAATGTTATTACATTCATCTTTCTCAATATTCCTCAACAAATTCCCATATTTGGGATAAATGGTTCAGAAACAATAAGGAAACGCTCATAGGCATATTCTGGTATGTTTTGGGACAAATTCACGAAATAGCGCACAGAAAGAAATGTCATTTCCACAGTCTTTTCATAAGAAAAACTTCCTTTATTTGTCGGCAAGTAATCTAAAAACTGTTGTGCAAATAGAAAAGAGGGTTAGAATAAGTTTGCACTTTTGCTTTCATGCTCGTGCATAATAGAGAAAGGTCCATACTTGCAAGAAGTAACGGTGAACGCGGAAATATTTTTAATGAATAGAATCCACTGTCTACCTTCACTGGATACCATACTGCACCAAAGAATGTACTCTTTTTGTATTCCAGGACTGTCAGTTCCTACGTTTCGTGTTTCCAATAGCTTAAAACTTTTGGTCGAAGAAATACTGAACCGATAGAGGATCATGCAACAGAATGTTATGGAACTTTTCCGTAGGAAAGAAAAAAACACAGCTCAAGGAACATTTCGCGAAATGTATTATGATCATTTTTTAACAGTTATTTTTCTTCCGACATTATACTTGTATGAAGCCTCTAGTTTTCGAAATCTGTTGTCGAATAAAGTTATTTCTTTCGAGACCAGTAGTAACTAATGTCTTAGATCATAGAATTAACATCCTTACACCTGTGAATGTTACGTTGTCATGATAAAAGGCAGCATCTTAATTTCAATTAACTAAATAATTGGCAGGTGAGTTGAAAAACGGCATATCCTACCGTAAATCTGGATTCCAAGGTGCGCTTTCCTAGATCGTTCTATGACGTATAGTAAGTTGTGGGTATTTTATGGATTATATTCCGCGATGTATTTTGACGTAATTTTCAAGGTTATGTTTCTGGAAGATAAGGTGAGAAAACTTATGAGAAGATAGATCTAAACGTGCCCCTCACTGAAATCTAAAAATTATCTGAGAGTACGGTTTCCTCATAGCTGTTCGCCAGTGCGCAAAATAGTGTACTTTTTAAGTGCTGCCCAACAAATTTATCGAGCACCCACTTTGTATTGGAATATTTTATAGCCTTTAGCATTATTTTTTCACAAATTCATTAATGATTCTGAATATTATGAGCTGTAGAGTGAGATTAAATGGCTAATTTCGCTATTTACATGAAGAAAATCAGAAAAATTGCTACTTTAAACTCTTCATCGGCAATAGCGATGCAGCTACATTACCTAAGCGTCAGGAGTAATTTTTCTGCCACCCAAAAATTCAAGAAAATCATGGGGAACTATGTTTGAGAATCTTAATATATTTCCCATACGGTAATTATAAAACTTAGCTGTTTTCCTCGGGTTGTTTAATCTAGATGGAAGGATGCTTGCAAAACCTGTCACAAGTTAAACAGCTTGAGGAAAAATACTGTTTAAATATTTATTATTGAGTAAAATGTCATTTTGCAAAGTCACGCCTGCAAAAATCGATAATTTCCTAAATTTTACACAGTAATATTTTCCACATAAATTTGCAATACAAATCAGTTCCATTCCAAGGAACATAGTAAAACTATCACACAGAAAAATAAACCGTTTTAACGAGTATTTTTTAAAATTTTTGAACGTTTAAAGTCCTAGTTGGCACAGGCAATTTTCCCCCTAAATTTATGCGTTGAGAAATTCCTGTTAGAAAAGGATTTATCACATTATAAATATAAGCATATGCCTCCTTACTCCTGATTTAACGAGATATTTTTGTATTGGTGTGTTTCAAAAATTTCTAAGAACCGACTCCTAGTCGGCAGACGTAATTTGGCTTGTAAAATTAAGTGCAAGAAAATTCCTGTTGGAAAATACTGCTCATGGTATAATTAAGAGCATATAAAATCTATACCAATTCTATGACATAGCTTAATTTCAATATCTCATTCGCGAGTCGCATGCATGTTTCCTTAGCAAGCTCGCGAGAAGGGTTGCCAACCCCCGAGGAATTGGTTCCGGTATATGTTCAATTCAAGAGTAGTTAATTCCGGGAGATTAAAAAAAAAAATAGCTTCATATACCGAAAATATGTATTCTTCGTTATGAATAGCATACATTTATTTTAAACACAATTTGATCACAATTGAACTCGCTCTGCCCACAGATGTTTGAGTTGATAATTCAATGCGATTTAGTGAGAAGAATCATAAAAATTAGCAGATATCTTCCTTATCCCAAAAAAATAAAATATATTCTCATACATACTTTTGGTTACTTTTATTAACGGCGCATTGCTATTATGTATTGGTTAGTTTTGTTAAACGCACGTAAATATCATGTGTCGGTTCGTTTTGAGTTGGAAAAGCCTGTTTACCTATACATGTACATGTATTTTTGTATTATCTTAATGGAATTCTCATTACGATTTAAGTTTTTAATTCCTTAACTCGTAATTTATACTTAGTTGGCTTTCCATCGAACATTAATACACTACTGATATTATTTTTCTTTTCCTCACATTTTACGAGTACATTATCTTTATTTCCTTGCGGTCCAATTTCGGTCCTATATCGGATCGCTTTCTTTTATTATTAATACAAATTTGAAATGATGATTAAACAATTTAGATTATGCACATGCTGACACTTGACTATGAAAAAATAAGTCGCGAAAAGTCGGGAAATTGGTCTGCGATCCGTTAGAAGAGTATAGTTAAGTAAAAGCGGGAGAAAAAAATTCTTAATCCGAGAAGCGGGAGATTCAAAAATTAATGTAGAATTACAAGAGTCTCCCGGCGAATCCGAGAGAGTTGGCAACCCTATCTATTCGCGAGCCGCAGGTTGGTCTCCGCTATCGTAGACCGCGGGATATTCAGAGGGAGAAACAGCCTATGTCTTGCGAGAGTGAAAGTGAAAAGTAAAAACAACTCGCAGGGGTCTCCTACATAAATAGAAGGCTCCATTATGAGTTGGATGCGAGGGATGGGGAGGTGGGCCAAATGCTAAAGGTAAAAGGGAGGGAAAAAAATGAAGGCGTTGGTCGCTCCGCAAAGGAAGTTTGTATTCGATTCGGTTTATCACTGGTGTGTGGGTTGGTTGGCGGGGAAAATCCCAGTGTCGGAGACCTTCCTTCCCTCTCCTCCTCAACCACTGTCCCTTGCCTTAAGGTTACCTCTTCCCCTTTCTCGAGGAGAGTTTCAGCTCCTCGACAGATCTTCGGTATAAAAGGGAAGCGTTCGACCGACAAGTAACACACAACTTTGCCGATCTTTACAGTGAAGAGGTCTTTTTGAAGCGACATTTTTCGACTATTGTAGAAACACCGTGATCACCATGGGATTTAGGAACTTGGTGAGTGAAGGAGTTACTGTCTTCGCGGTGGTGGAAGTTCTTACCCTATCGGACTTTTTTTACCTTCTTCTCGGAACAGGTGGATGTGGGTCTTCAGCGTGTGTGTTCCTTTTCTAACTTTTCTTTCATTTACTAGCAAAGATGTGCGATGGAAACTGTTGTTTAAATCCCAAACATTCATGTTCTTGAGTGATCGACTTGCGAAGTAATTCAGCATTCTCTGTCGTTTTTATTGAGCTATGTTACGTGCGGCTTAGCTAGAAAATTTATTCCTGCCATCGGTGGTCTCCATTTCGCCAGAGTTCTGTCTCCCCATACTTAATAGCTATAAACATAAAAATATGGCGGTTTTAAAAAAAATTGAACACACATGAGGAGAGATTGGAAACTTGGATAGAATTTGATTTTTTTTCAAAAATAGTTCCTCACCATATACCAGCCTTTCAAATAGTATTTGGATTCTAATTTTGAAAATATTCAATAATGTTTCTATCTAACGCATTTCTAAGTATTACGACTATTTTAAATGAAAGTAATTAAGCTTTATTTTTTTTCAAACTTTTTTATCAATTTTCCAATTAATGTTTCTAACTAACGCATTTCTATGTATTACGACTATTTTAAATGAAAATAATTAAGTTTTTTTTTTTTTCAAAACTCTTTTTGTCAAATTTCTCTCACTTCCGCGCACTGAACTGCACCCAATCAATTTTTCCTCTCAACATTGAAAAAAATTTAAGCTGCGCTAACAAAAATATGTTTAGAATTACTTTTATAATATTTTAATTTTTGTTTAGATTTTTTCGTTCCTAAAATTCTCAACATTTTCTAATGTATGCAGAACTGGAACTTGCAAAGCTTAGTTATTTACTCAGGAATGAAAAAATTCTCGTAATTGTCTTTTCAAAATTTCCGTGTTTGATATAATTACAAAAATTACCCTGCGCTAAATGTTATTCAAAATTCATTCCGCATAAGATAAAAATATTAGTGAGAAATTTTCACAGTAAAAGATACCATCCCTGTTTCATTCCCACGGATATGGTGTAAGTACCGTGGCGTGGTAGACATAATAGGGAATCCGTTATTTAACATCCAAAAATTAAGAGGTATGCGAAATCCCTATAAACTTAATATTCCTAAGCTCTCCGCAAAACCTGCGCTTTACCTGAGGATGAGTTGGAATTATTTTCCTTGCCGACGTAATAATAAACTCCTCCTTAAACTCAAATCAACGCGGAGAGATTTGAAGAAAACCGGAGAAGCGCAACGCCTAACTTTACGTAATCCTTATCTAGGAAACTTCGAACTGCGTTTTATCACCAGCTTTCTTTGTCCTGAGTGTATTGTTTCCGAAAGTTACATCACGTAGCCCTACTTCCGTCACTTCCGTCTGATCAGGACTGAGAGAGACTCGGAATCACAACGGAGTTCGCCGAAAGAGCTTTTCCCTTTCCAGCATGTGACCCTGTTTTGCTCCGACGCCTCCGTGTCTATATTACGTACGGCGCGCGCGACTGCCCACATGTGCCGAATGTTGTTGGAGCAGCGTTTCTCTTCGCCCACTGTTTTAGCCTGGAACCCTTCCGCACCGTACGCTTCGCAACTGCATAGAGCGCGGAAAAACCCGAGGGCGTCGACTCTTTAAAACGTTTCGTAATCCCTTGCCGGATTGTTAGCTTTCACTAATAATTGTATGTTCGTAACTTTTTATGTCATCGCCTACTAAAATTACGTGGAATGTAAATTAAGAGTTCTTTCGGGTTTCTGCTTATCTCATCGTGACCTAATGTATCATCACATCTTCGGCTTATATTCGTCTCACGATCAGTAGAAATATTTTGTTCGGAGATGTTTTCATTTTAAACTCTTTAACATCGGCAAGCTCGGTCTTCAAAAACAGAATAAGCATTCGAAATCTAGCATAAAATCGGAGAGTTTACGAATCACAGAGATATTTATTTTTATTTGATCTAATCGTGATGGGATTGATATTTTCATTTAACCGTTTTATATATATGTAACATCTGGAAAATTGCAAATGACAGCATTGCAAAAACATTAATTTCCGATATTTATGCGTTATTATCCATCAAAGATACTCTGTATTAGCGGTATTCAAGAACCAGGCTAATTAACAATGAGTCATTTCATTACATTTTGTAAGTAAACACCCAATGTCAGTATAAAAGGACATTTTGATTAAATGAATGAGTAATAGATAGTTAGAAGATCGTAATGATTTAAGCCAAATGTTCCTTCGTGAATTTCAGCATTTTTTGAATTTTCATGTATATAACATGTATAATATACTTGCCGAAAATTCAATATGCGCGTACAATTTACGTAGTTTATTCCTTAATCTTGTTTCTTCCTGTTTGCCTATTTTCCTACATTTATTTTGACTTTATTTGAGCTTTCATAAATCGTTCCAATTAGTGAAATGTAACAGTGGCACTTAACGGTCGAGACGAAAGAAAGTTTTATATGAATCAATTAATCGTAGGGTGAATATTGCGGGGAGGTTGCGCAAATTTCAAACGATCGTTATCAAAAATGTTTATTTGTTGTCTACGGCGACAGCTACGTTGCTATCGGATAATCCTCTAGATAACATTCTTCACTTTTCCGTCGATGTTCGCATTTCCACCCCAGTGATCACAGGAGGTTGTAAGTTATGACCCAAGTTGTGCAGTTTTACACGCTAGTTTTGAGCTAAAGAGTGAGATTCACGCTAACGTCAAACAAATTCGTATAATATGAATAAACTATACGCAGCGCAAGATAGGTACACTTCGATAGAGTGCATTTCACCCCAGATACTAGAAGATCAAACGAACGCGAATTGTTAACATCATTTCCGATTCTTTTGAATGCACTTCCGTTGAGAATCGTGCGATCACAGGGGTTGCTTGTGAAAAATAACTCCGTATTCCAAGAATATCTCGGGGTAATAAACTCACTTTTCGAGGGATCAAAGCTAGGTTTCAGAAAGAAAGCATTCAGGGTAACACTATTGACTTTTATTTCGAATAATGCGAGGAGCGCTATTGTAGTCAACTACGTGATCACAACGAAGACTCTCTGTAAAAGGCTACATAGAGTATGATCATTTTGCGGAACATAGAAAAATACTTGAAAACGTTTTGCTTCCAGATCGTGATGCTAAAATTGGACGATCGAAGGACGAGCTTGAAATTCGTGGAATATTTAACGAATAAGAACCTGAAGTAACGCTTTATTCGGGATCCCTGCGAACCGGCAAAAAGCTTCCAATTAGACAAGGAACCATGATATAACTCACCAGAAGGGCATAATCGATACAATTTACTCAATATGACGTTGTACAGCGTTA
>KZ308541.1:420717-432048 GCA_000376725.2 Ladona fulva
TTGAATTCGTTTCGAAAGGGTACTATAAAAAATACGAAAAAGTTTTTTTTTTCTATTTTTATTATGAATGGTTTTTCAGAACGTGATGTTACAAAGATATCAAAAGGCGATGGTACAAAGATACGTTATTTTTATCTTCATTTAGTTCAATAATGAAAAATTTTAATTTGATAATAATAGACGGGTAGAAAAACAGAAGTTTAATGATAAGCAGAATTACCCCTTAAATTCATGGGACTAATAAATCTCAATTAATTAACCATTTGTTTTAAATTGAACACTGTTTTGAAACATTGCAATCTCTAACAAGTAGAATCTAATCACATAATATTAGAAGCAAAGCTTTTGTTTGAGTAACTTAAGTGACAGAAATCGTTCTCCGATTCCCATTGGTGAGCAAATGTTCCTTAGAACATCCCTCCTGCTATACTGTACAAATGTCAACTGGCATCTTAATAAGTAACGAGGAACTGAGTATATACAGGGAAATCTTTAGGTTAATGAATATTCTTTTCAACTTAGCTAATGCTACTTTCAACCACTTTCCTTCCATCAAAAAATTTACTTTGGAACTAGAGCGAGTTTACCTTCCGGTTTCGCAACGCCGACCTCGACACCTAAATGTTCCGTCCGACATTGAAATTGAAATTGAAAGAACCTTCCTCCTTATTGGGTAATTTGAAGCTATTTCTCTAACAAGAAAATGGTATTAACAACAACGCACCGGCTAAATGTTATGACTCACACTAAGTGGCTCGTTGGAGGTTGCAGAAGCAATTCCATTGTTTTGCAATCTCGGTAGGAGACGTCATAGTATATGGTTGCATATTTACCGTGAGAAAGTTTAAAGCAAGAGTCCTCCCTTTATGTACTCGTTTTCTATCCCCTTAGAAATATGTATTAAGAATGTTATGAAGGCTGAACGAACCGTTGCATAAAGAGACTAAGGGCCAGTCTAACTTTAAGGGTCAAAGCATGCTGTACGAGCCGTAAAATCGTGATAATATTAGCAAGAAACTATTTGAGATGTTTGCCATTAAGCTTATAACCGTATGGTATAGTTAGCGTTTTGCGGATAAAACAATTTCAAACATTTTGGAGTTATATGAAGATCTCGGATAATCCTCTTGATAACATTCTTCACTTTTCCGTCGATGTTCGCATTTTCACCCCAGTGATCACAGGAGGTTGTAAGTTATGACCCAAGTTGTGCAGTTTTACACGCTAGTTTTGAGCTAAAGCGTGAGATTCACGCTAACGTCAAACAAATTCGTATAATATGAATGAACTATACGCAGCGCAAGATAGGTACACTTCGATAGAGTGCATTTCACCCCAGATACTAGAAGATCAAACGAACGCGAATTGTTAATATTATTTCCGATTCTTTTGAATGCACTTCCGTTGAGAATAGTGCGATCACAGGGGTTGCTTGTGAGAAATAACTCCGTATTCCAAGAATATCTCGGGGTAATAAACTCACTTTTCGAGGGATCAAAGCTAGGTTTCAGAAAGAAAGCATTCAGGGTAACACTATTGACTTTTATTTCGAATAATACGAGAAGCGCTAATGTAGTCAACTACGTGATCACAACGAAGACTCTCTGTAAAAGGCTACATAGAGTATGATCATTTTGCGGAACATAGAAAAATACTTGNCTAGTTACCGGCCAATTAGAAAATTAACCCCGTCTTTTAACCTTCCGCAGGTTCTACTTCTGGGACTAGCAGTCCTGGGACTCGCTGCAGCCGAGGAAGCAGCCAAGTCTGCCCAGTCAACCTTGGCCGCCGCCAACATTGACAAGTCCGATGACGATTTAGACACGCAATCCACAGGTAGAAGTGAGTCACTAAGCTCTTCCTTGCAGTGATCTTTCAGAAAAATAAAGGATGAGAGAGCTTGGGTAAAAAGGTGTTTCGGGGAATTCCCAGTCATCGCGCGCCATTCGAGACGCATCGAGACGGAAATATTTCCTCGGAAAACGTGCCCTTTTGGCAAATAACTTTAGCCTGTCGCACAAGAAAGCATCGGAAAGAAAACTCATGTATACAAAAGACTCTGAGAGATATATGTAATCTATTTTTCATTGAATTGGTGGGAAAACACAAACAAAAACCTATGTGAAAAGCAAATTAGTTTTCTCATATTAGTAATCGATAAGTCTGTTGCAGGGAGAGGTGTTGGCGAGTTATATCGAATTCATTTGAAACTCTAAAAGGAACACTTACATGTTTATTTACTCTCTAGTTACAACGTAGGTGAGATTACCTTAAGTAATGGTACGGTGTTCGTTATCATGACAACTCGATTCCTATAGTTACTAATAAGTACGAAAAATGTAATCGAAAATATATTAATATCGATTTTTAAGTGACAATATTTAATACAAAATCAGGTTTCTTGAGAATTCAACAATTTATCCTGCTAAAATTCATACCCAAAATCCTCCCTAATTATCATACATCTTAGTACACTTTTCGGGGTCAAATACAGTAGGTATCGCAAATGGATTAACGCGAGAGACGTAGATATTTCTGTAGACTATAAATAGCATACAGAATTCGAAATTCTCTCCCAGAATTTTTCGGAAGCGAAGAGCCGCCGCCGTCCGGCCCTTATCAATAATGCCCTCCCGGTAAATATTGATGGACCTCTCCCCTGATAGAGCTGTGCAGTTGTCCACTTCACCGTGACGACACCATAAATGTTCTGGAAGTGTCAGGTATCATTCCCGCGTTTTCTCCTCTTCGGAAGCGATGTAAAAATTTATTTACAGAATTCCTGTTGACTAGTCCGATCACGTTATGAATTTTGGATAGTTCAGTTTGGCATAAAAGAGAAAAAAAGGTTTGTACCAAAGCAGAAAATAGAGAACGAGCATTCCAATTCCTCAGTTTGCGGAATGATTTCCTATGATAATAGATCACTTAGCCTGGAGCACTGTTCTTCTATAGGTGTAGGAATCAATGTTAAGCTATGGAAATGAGGGTGGACTCAGATACGCAGATAAACTAACTAAATCCTACTCTTTCCAAGCTGCTCAGTAAGAAGCTGCGCAAATGTACGTTAAGTACATACGATATCGAATGTTTTATTAATCAGAAGCCCTTTGGTATTTCAGTAAAAAGCTTAACTGTAAAACTTTCTACTCTTGCTACATCAAAAAATCCTTCTGAAACTAGATCTACTTCCTGAAAATTAAAGCGAATCTCTCTCGTCACATATTCCTGTTACATATAATGTTTACCTCATTTTACGAGTGGACTGTTTAACTCAAATCAGTAAATATTATAACAGTAAATTTGTTTACAATGAGAATATCCCACAGAAATTTTTAGTTAAGTAATCGCTTCATAAATAAAAATTGCAGGAATTATAAGATTTTAAAAATTAATTTCATGGAGTAAATATCTCAAGGAAACAAAAAGTTGCTCTTCCTTCCTTCCTTATCGTTATAATGATTAAAATAGTGTGCCTATCGTAAAAGTCATTTTTCAGCAAGCTGACAATAAGATAGATAAGATCCATTTCGAAACAGAAACTTACATTTAGAGACTATTTCCTCGGAAATCCTCGGAAGGATATCTTCGAAAACCGATCATGCATGCCCATCCTCCCTTAGATTTCAAAAATGTTTAGGAGAGCATTTGAGCAATAAAAACAGTTGGTTTATTTATTTGTGTTTTTCTAAGCCGTTTCGGTAAATTCGTCATTTTCAAAAAATTTGAAATCAGCCAAATATGACCATCGCAGAAAGCTTTTTAAATCAATATTCACCTGAAAAGTTGTAGTATCTCAAAGCAACATTTCCCCGCTACATATTCGCACTACCCAGATGTAGCTAAAGACAAGAACGACGTTAGATCTACATCCAGGACACAGCAGCAGGATTCATCGAGATTCGAACGTAAGATCACTCGAAACGTTACGAGACTGAGATAAATGTAACATAGACCAAAGGGCAGCGTAGTGATTCAATTAGCATAGATATAATCACGTTCCGCGGTAGTTTATATACCCTGCGTGCAATCATCGAGTCCCATCACGTCCTTAACCTTTTCACCTTCAATATGAGAACGCATAGCTGCCGTATTCTTAACAAGGTTGGGATCCCGATTTGTTATGCAGTTGGGATCTTCGGGAATCCCTACGTCGCTGCCGCGCCCGTCTATCGAGCTAAGGTAAAGGGACTTTCGCCAAGCGAAAAAAATGCTTTCCCTGAACAGGCGATTGACGACCGGGAGAGTCGTGCCTCACATTTTCCAGCAGTTCCATCCGCAAGGACAGCGAAATTCGTGTGGGTGAATAAAAAATGCTGCCAACAATTTTCAGCATCACTCCAATTCTATTCGTGGGTGAAAAAGATGTAGCTTTGTGATCTTGAAATGAGAGGTTCCCTTTTCCTTTCGAAAGAATTTTCCTGTTTCCACGCGTGCGCATAGATTTCATGGATACAACTTGACAAGAAGCACGTCTGCAGGCCCATCGCTGATGGTTTCGACACGATGGTAGGCTAGCCGCCATACTCATAGGTAACCATTATGACAAAAACTTACTTATTGAACTGCCGAGCGTTTTCAGTCATAAATCAAGTAACTCTCGTTAAAAGAATGTTAACTCGCATTAGTCAAGCTAATTCGTTTTTGAGAGTTCTTCATGAATGCGAAAGAGACAACTCCTCCATAAATAAAAAGGCACTGTACAGTTTTAAAAATTAATTTCATAGAGTAAACATCTCAAGGAAAGAAAAAGTCGTTCTTCCTTTCTTGGTGGATTGGATTATTTCTGTATTATTTTATAAATGTCGCAAATATGGAAGAATGAGAGAATAATCGTAGATAACTGATTCACACAAAGTATGGCTATCAATGTTCTAATAATTTGGGAATTAAATCGAAATCAACATATCGATACTTACATGGGAATAATTTGTAGGTACCCGTTACCCGACGACAAAAATCCTACAAGGAACTATATGCTATTCTGGACTATTTCACCAAGATAGAACGATAATATGGGATAATTTCAGTTCTCAAGCGTACAAATCTTAGCTAACTCTTTTCTTAGGACCTTCTAGAAAACAATGAAACACAAATAACAGTTTAAAAGAAGCAATGAGGCAATTTCTTCTTTTTAAATACATTTTATAACTAATAATAATAACAATTAATGCTATTAAAATAAGACATCAAGTCTTACTAGATTTAAGACTTATTCAATCCTGAAAAAGAATATTTACTGAATATCACATCAGAAATAAAAACGAATCAAAGATATCAATTCATTAGTGTTTGCTTTTGTTTTGGAATATTCATCAGTAAAATCAAGCATTTCATTTTAATGATACCAATCGAAAATTTCTTGAGTCAATAATATAAGTAATGAAGCCAAGACTAATGCAACCTCATTTTGTGAATCAATCACTCGACTCAATTTGGAGAAAATATGTAAATATAAATGTTGAATTCCTTCCTTTCAATGCGTCAACTCTTCAAATCTCTTCAAACACACAAGCATTCCAACATCTTTACACTGTAACGAGTCACTTCGACACTTCGTCTCTCCACTTCACTTTAACACTTCGTTTCTCCACCTTTTGAGATTTCGCCTTCGCTCTCAACTAGCGCACCCCTTTAGCACCTCTCGCTCTGCCTTCGATATAAATGGTGACCATCCATAGGTCAAGACTTTCTTTTTCCCGCTAAACAGTCTCTTCGGCGCACTTGCTGTATCCGCTCTCTTTCCTGCTCTCTCTTGGAATGCCTTGAATGATTTGTATCATTCCAGCACTCACGCATGTATTACCCCTTAGTTTTCAATCTAGGATACGGAGGAGTCGACGGCTACGGAGGTTCCGGAGGCTACGGCGGGTACCGACCTGGATACGGAGGAGGTTACTACGGAGGATATCGACCAGGTTACGGCGGCAACTACGGCGGTAGCTACGGCGGAAACTATGGAAGCGGTTACTACAGACCTGGCTATGGAAACTATGGAAGCAACGGATACTACGGCAGCGGCGGTTATGGAGGTAGCGGATACTACCGCCCAGGATACGGCGGTAGTTCTTACGGTGGATACAGGCCCAACTACTACGGAGGTAGTTACGGAAATGAGGGTTACTATGGAAGCTCATACCGTCCCGGATATGGGGGATACGGAAATGGAAATTACGGCAGTGGCTACGGAAGTAGTTATGGGGGCTATGGCAGTGGTGGTTATGGAGGCTATGGTAGTGGTGGTTATGGAGGCTATGGTAGTGGTGGTTATGGAGGCAGCGGGTATGGTGGTTACTACACCAACCGCGGCTATGGATTGTATTAAACGTGAGGGAGGTTGTTTCAGATCCTCTAGGACTCGAGACACAATTTTGTGCATAAAATTCCAACTCTTATCAGACTCTTTCTGACTCATTAAAGTTTTCACTCATTCCATTGTACTAAAGTTGTTTTATATTTAATAAAAAAATTCAAAAACAGAAACATGAGTACTTTTGTTGCATCCTCCCAGGTTCTTACGGAATGTATCTAAGGCCATCTTTTTCTTTAAGAGGTTTTGTTACCGGCGCCTAAAAATCATAATGCTTAGCAGCTGTAAGAGTATACTTAAAAGGCAGTATGAATGATAGAGTTATCCGTTAACTCTACAACGCACTAATCAAACTTTGAAACCAATCCGTTCCTTCATGGTTTAAGAGTGAAAATGTCTACAAACCTAAATTCATAGACTAAATTTAAACCTAATTCACTGCTTCTCACTTGGTACATCCCTAATCCTACTCACCCTACTGTGATAATAACATAGATTATCATTGGCAGAAAAAGCCACTTGTAGCGGGGGAAGTGAGTCACATTTTTGAATGGAGTATGTTAACATTCACTCACATGAACAAAAATTAAATAAAATTTTTCGATATAATTCAGTTTATAATCACCAATAGATTTACAAAAGTCTAAATTTTTAGATTTTTGCAAGAAGAAAATTGAAAAATTGCACATAAAAGAATCAATATTGTTTGCAAATGCACCCTTTTATAAAAAAACCGATTAGGAAATATTAAATGCGTAGTCATCTTTTGATTTGTTTTGGCATTTCCTCATCTTTAAAATCGATTCCAGCACAGGATAGAAACAACAATTCGTAAAATAATTAGAAAATAAATGTACCTTTGATTGAAATCATTGCTGAGAAACGAATTTTAAAGAAATGTCTTCATAATTTCTATTATATTAGAAACAGGCAAATCAAGTAAGCAGAGTGGCCGGTAATTAAGTGACCAATTCTTAAATTATGATTAAGTCTAAAGACTTCATACTTAATGATTGCAAATTCGTCCGAATATTCGTGCTCACAAAATACAATGACGGTTGCATCATCAGTTTGCTAAAACATAGCGTTTCGAACTATCACAATGAATATTTCAAATAATAGGTTCGGATCGTTATTTGAAGATGAATTCCGCAGAATGCTTAGGAAGACAAAAAATACTCTATTCCCTTTGAAGGGAACCGAAAATAAATGGATCGCAGAAAAAATGGAAACAAAAATGGAGATCACTTCGTTGGAGAACTTGTCAAAGAGAAACCTTTACTATCTCAGTCGACGTTCTTTCCCCATTTTCTTTTCCCTTTTTTGATGAATGCCCCTTTTAAGCGATTTGTTTCCATGGGCATAGACGTCGCAAATAGACTCTTATCGGGAGAGGTCGTTTGTTATATACATTAAGATACGTTCATTTTGATTCGTATCAGATATAATAACATCTGAAGAGAAAATAACCCTATACATTCTTCAAGAACAAAGCCACTTCTCAACATTCTTCAAATGTATGTATAAGAAATGGCTCCCTATATGAATACTTACAATTAATTTCGAAATTCGTGAGTCTTAAATTAACCGTAAGAATAGTCCAATGATTTGATAAGTGCTTGAAAAGCAAATTAAAATATTCAAAGTTGCCGGAATCCATGCTCAAAAATATTCAATTTTTTCAAAGAGGTCGCGCGGAATAGGCGTGGCGATAGGGATCGCAAAAGGACTATAACCTTGTGTGTTAAAATATGTAAAAATTATTTAACATACTAAACTGCTCCATTAGAGTGAACTTTTTACTATACAAGATTACCCCCGACTCTGTATCGTTTCTTATCTAACATATTTGAAAACTTACTTTCTCAATTTACTTCACTTGGAAGAAATTTCAAACGGAGAGTAAAGCATATTTAATAAATTGTTTTTACGTCTTTTTCTGATTGATTCCTCGACTCCGGGACAGCGCAATTTACACGAGTTGTGACGAGAGCTCCCTACAAATTAACGTAAAGCCAGGTTTCTCACGCAAATTTAATCAAAAGTACACAAAGTAAAATGTTATATGTAATGAAATTTATGACAGAGATATGTGATCCCGGTCTCTTAGACGCTTCACGAAAATTTTGCACGATGAAGAAAAAGCGTAATAAAGCGGCTTGTAATGACAAAAAAAATGTGCTGAAGAGTTGAGAAGAGCATAGCTGTTTTTATGTAATGGTATATCTTGTTAGATTCTTGCCCGCAAGATATAGGAAAGGGGCTTTTTTATTCTTATTATAGACTAGGGTACATACACATGGGCGAAGGCTTGAAGCGTAAAGGTCATCTCGAAGCCTCCATTCAGAAAAATCAGAATAAAAAAGCCCCTTTCCACAACTAAATTGAAACGCACAATGGAAAACTCAATAGTTTTACTGAGGCAAGAATGAGGATTATATTGAAATATAAATAGTAATTCCGTAAATCGCAATCAGTAATTCATAGGCACTCTAAAATAGACACATATGTTATACTATTTATTCCATAAATAGTATGTCGAATTGATGATATAAATGTTCATGAAATAGATCATGAATATGTCAATTTCTTCCCTGAAGTAAAACTGGAACCCGTGAACGTACCGCGTCGTTATAAAATGTTGGTAAAGCATGTCATTGAAAGTTACTAAGCACAGGCTTCTGGAGAATTCCAGGTGAATAAGGTCCTTAGGTAGCGCCTAATGCACCTATAGTAGTTAGAAATCCAACCATACGCAGAGTTGTTCTAAGCAGACGCTAATATTTAAACAAAGTAGAAAAATGTTACAGAAAATTTTCAGACGACATCCTCCAACCTCGAAGAAATGAGTGTCAGTTGTTTGTCTGTCTCGTGACGATAGTAACGTTTGAGAATCAACAGCAGTGATCTTCAACGGAGGCGATATCTCCCTCCTGCGAGCGTTTTGAAAAACATGGGTGGCACTGGCATGAAAGAGGGTAATAAGGTTCTTATCGCTTGAGATACTAAATTAGCAAAATGATACAGTTGTGGAAGTGAAGAATTATGGATAAATGCTGTTAAACAATTTGTCTTTCCTTTCTCTGTGCTTCAAGTTTTTTCCAGGTAAGCGAGCATTAAAATTTATGTCGTACAAATATGGAACAATGAGGTGGTGCATAAGAAAGGTGGAAGACTCCTGATCTAACGTAGCCGGATAACAAGTGAAAGATCCGGGTTCCAGTCCTGATCTCCCATGACTTTTTCATGTCCGTTTTTCGTTAGGAATTCTGTAAACTGTTATTATTAATTGTTATAGTAGGAGCCGCGCCGTACTATGGGTGCAAGTGGTGCATCGCACCCGGGTGGCGGCATCTAAAGTGCCAACCATTACTATTATAGCAACAATATTAAATGTTGTTTACTGTGCAAACGACTTATCTAAGAAAGATTATAATGTGAAATTAATTGTTGGCGAACATTTAGAGGAATGAATTACGGATGACTCAAGGCGATAAAGGAATATTTGAGAGTGGATTTAAAGGAATAGAAATGGAATCAAAGCTGAAGAATGAAAGATTTTCTGCTGCCAAGAATAAATCCTCTTCCGGTTATTAAGGAATATATCTTTACTAGAGGACTGATCGGAGTTTTTTGTATTTTTCAAATGGCTTCGCGTGTTCTATCCGAATTCTGTTTCTGCTTAGATGATGATACTCTAAAGTAATGTGAACTATAAACTTATAATGACCATTATGTTAGCATACGTTAGATGCATAATTAATTGTTACTGATGTTTTGAGATCGATGTATGCCGGGGAAGCAAGTAATAAAACAATTGTTTTCAATGTCTTACAAAATGAATTTTACCTGAAAATCAAGAAATGTATGGTTTTGATATTTAATTTTTACGGGCGGCAAATTATGGTCTCACCCGGGTGGGAGTTAGAGTGGGCGCGGCCCTGATTACGAACCCAAACGACATGCAACAACCACGAGCATGTTCTACCCCTCATGTGATAAAAGGCATTCTCTCAAATATTAAGCAAACCTATTATTTTCAGTTAATTCGAGAATATCGTCATTTTTCTTGTTTAAATTGGTCATAAATACCGTAACTAAATGTGTGTTATTTTATAAAAATTTACCTAAGAGAGCTGTTGAGAGAGGAGAAAGGTATTTTAGTTTGCTTTTGATGTCTTTCTCTCGCGGGAAAATTTTCCTCCTGTACCTAAAAGAACAAATAAAATGGACTGCGGCCTAAAGGTATTAATGAATCATCAAAATTTGAGATAATTCGACCAATTGAGTATTATTGTTAGTCGTTGTTATCTTTTGCCTTAATCTCTCTTCATTTCTAACGAGACCATATGATCCATGCCACATTATCTCCGTATCAACAGCATCTAGAGAGGAATTACTAACACCACGATTTTCGTTCTATTAATTTACCAGAAAAATATGTACCGTTTGTTAATTCTAGTAATCAAATAAGCGGAGACAAGTGCAGTAACACTTTTGCGCAGAAACTTTATACACATTTTTGGCATAATTATGAAGTAACGCCGTTATTAATTAATTTTATTGCATAAACTAAACCTTAGTACATGTGCTGCATTAATTATACCATCTACATCTACATCAATACCCTACAAGCCGCCTTTCGGCGTGTGGCAGGGGGTGTTAACACCGGATGCTCGCGCTATTTCCTAAAAAATACGATCACAAATCGCATTGCCTTGCGCTGAACTTTCTCGATTTCACGGGTGTTTTCATCCGCTGGATCCCATATATTCAAGATGGGGCCTGACCAGGGTAAAATAGCATCGCTCTCTAACCTTTTCATCGCATCTACCTACAATACGCTTTATGAAACCGAGCTTTTTGGTTGCTTTACCGCAGATTTTTCGGATATGAACGCTCCAGTTTAAGTTATTCGCAAGAGTGATCCCGAGATATTCAACTGACTCTAATATATTCAAATTTATTCCATTAATTTGGTACGGGTGATTTGGACTAGTTTGTTTTCGCTCGAAGAAATT